>CAWUFW010002977.1:1800000-1975247 GCA_963921515.1 Calotriton arnoldi
ACCGCAAGCGCGAGAACTAAATACTCCATCGCGTGCATGTTTATAAAGCAAGCGCTTAATTTCAAAAGTAATTACCTGGTGCATGCGTGCGACATCTTTCTTAAGGAACGTTCGATGAACTTCTGCGCAGAAGCTTCTGTGTTTCTGAAACGTATTCACGTAACGTCACGCAACGCAAGGGTGCACCGTCACGACGTGTTACACGCAACGTGGGAGCCATTTTGAAAAAAAATGCTGAGTCCCTAGCAACACGCACTGGACCTTGATGATGATCAGACTGCTCTATGTTGCTGTGCTGCAATAATAAATACTTTTTAGAGATATCCTGGATTTGCGTACTTTCTACACTCAGGTTAAAAGCAAGTACATCATTGTGGGGGTTGTTTCTGTTCAGAATTCTTTCTGATTTGTGTGCTCTGTGATTTACCCAATCAAGCTAATGGTCTTTTGAAGCTAAGCTCTTAACATGCTGCAGCCTCCACTTCCCAATAACCAATGGTTAAAAACTGTATGACAGACTTTGCATGGTAGTGAAAGGTCTAGGATGTCGCTTGCAAGATAATAGGTGTATGACGTCATTATTGGTAGCCCTAAACTTTTGGTGAAATGAACCTAGTCATATTAATATGATCCAAAATTCTGGAAAGACATTTATTGTAATCAGCAATAAGTCGTGGGCTAAATTGCTGTAGCACCCTTTGCTTGCTGTACATCATGTGACTAGGACGGTTTCACATATATCTGTATATATACAAAAGACCCAGACTGATTCCTCATTGGTTAAGGAAGAGCTTGTTCTACGTTAAAGAAGAGAGCTTGCTTGGGGTTCTCTTACTTCAGGCACACAACCAGTACTCAGTTACTCGGTGTCAAGTGAAAGAGCAATCTTCACTAAAAACATTCAGTGTGAACGTCAATGTGGAGGGCCGTCCCTACTTGCAGAGGTTGAGTCTGTTGCTTTCACTGTAAACAGTTACCAGGTTAACACATCTACTGCTCATCACATAAATGGAAGTTGAGCTTGGTGGCATGTTTGTGCTGAAAACAATCCCCACTCACAGATTCACTCAGAAACTGTCCTTCCTCCAGGCTGGTTAATTTAACTCAGTCCCTGGATAGATCCCGGGCAGAGAGATTGCCAAGAAAAACATTTCATAACTTCAATGACTCTTATCTAATCAGTCTATTTTTCCATTTTCTTGCAGTGCCTGAAATCTCACACCCAGATCTTGATTACACCACTACTCCGACCACTTCACCGACAGAAACCACAACCACTGCGCCTGTCAACCAAGGTTTTTCCTTTAAGAAAGCTGATGGCTTCTATGCCGAACCAGAAGACCCTTCCAGGTTCTACCAATGTGATGGTGGCAGAACATACCCTATGAAGCATGCTGCTCTTGCTGTAATTGGCCGCCCAAGAGGGAAACCTCGGAAACCTGATTTATGGGTCTTTGAAGCAAAGATGCTGTAGAAATTATGTGCAAATAAATTCAATTTATCGGTGAAGTCTATCTAAAGTTGATAACTCATTGGTTTGCTGTCGACCACTGTTTTTTCACAAACAGCAAATAAGTCTTATTAGAACATTGGAATGTTGGGAGCTCCATTGATGACAATGGAGTTGCTCTGGGCTTATAATGGCTGGTATAAGCCCAGCGCTCCAACATTCCAATGTTTGTCTTTTTGTTTCTCCATTTTTAATTTAGAATATTCTACCCTTAGTGGGTGGAATGTTCTAATAGCCTTATAGCCCTTCTGCTTCAGGCTATACCGGTTGTTAAAGGCTCTCTCCCTCGTTATAGGCCCTCGCCTGCGGCTCGGGCCTATAACTCGGGATCAGGGCCTTTAACAGCCCCTTGGCAGTGGGCTATAAAGCTATAATATCTATCAGGACAGGAATATTCATAGTTTGAGCACTTTTTACATGTACCTAAAGGACTCTGTTCTTCTCAAATCCGCAGACTTGTACAGTTTTAATTTGCCTTTAGGATCAGTTGAGCCAGTTATTTTTATTGGAGAACATACACATGTAGTATATGGTGTAGGATAGTTAAAGTTGATAAGTGCTGTCAAACTTTCCTCACCAGATGCCTTATTTCAATTTAGTTAGTCAGGAGGGTGGAGAAGAGAGGACTACCCCATCATCAAGGCAGCATTACCATCTCATGTTGAAGAAAGGCGTTGCGCCCGAAGTAGTAATATGGCTGAATGCAGTAGTGGCCATAGGGTAGTGCCCCTACCAAGCTACAAAAACATATAAAACTTCAAGATTTATCAAACGTATAGTCATGCGCTAGAATGCAGAAGATACAAAATAAAGTAAATGAATGCAGTACAGAAAACACCATTCAAGCATCACTAATAAAAGTTAGGATGAAAATCATGCTACTATACATAATCAAGAAAAGGCACCAACTTTTGCATTGCTCTCCATAGAAAATGAGGTGGGAGGGTGGCTACAGACTTGAATTCGTGTTCTAGGTGAACATCCACTGCACTGAGAACAGAGGTTTCCTTTAAGACAGTCAAAGATTGTTTTATGCTTTCTTGCTCTTGGTGTCCTGGGCTGGTTTAGGGTTACGGCTGCAGTGAAATGTAGCCAAAATGTCTCCGGTTCACATGGCTCAAATGATTCAAGGATAAGGGTGGCCAACCTCAGCCAACAGAACACCCCTGAATGTTCTAATGTGAAAAGGGATGAAATGAAAATACATGTTCCTCTAGGGCCTAGGGACTTGTGGTAGGTGCTGCCATATAGTTATTCCTCCTGGAAGCCCATAAAATGGAACATCCCTCAATGGTAGTCAAACATTTCCTCATCCTCAGATGAAGCAGTTTATCATCAGTTTGAGCATGGTCAGCTGGGTTGCAGAGTCATAATTCCTGGGCAGTTTGTCTTCGCGGACTCACTCTTCTGCAATTCGGGGTCAGGAGGACTTTAGTCATGTCTCCCTGATTAACACAGTTCCAGCTCTCATAGGCAGCTCAAGAGTTTGTCTTCCAGGCAGGGCACAGCAGCAAGACTTGTTCTAACCTTGAGGGGGACACAGATTCAAGACCCTGGTCACTTCCCTCTCCCCGTTGTGCTCTAAAGCCTCCTTAGACGTTCATACCAATGGAAGCTACTGACTCCACAGGGGCGGTGCATATTTAAAAGTGAAGGCACTTGCTGGAATCTCAAGCCAATAATAATGTGTGCCACCTTCAAAAATCACAACTCATACCAAGCATTGCAGGCACACCTCTGGTCATTTCTACACTGGGGTGAAGGGAAAACATCAATTAGCCTGCAGAATGTGCATTAGAAAGACACAGTGCAACCAACTTCCCTTAGCATCTCCCATTGTTGGGAAGCTCCCATGACAATACGAAAAGGGAAGGAACAGTTGGCTATAAAGATGTGCATTGGAACATGCACAGGTAATACATTCAAAGCAGGGGTAAGGTATTTCTGGACAGATATGGGAAACAGGGCTGCACATGTATGACATTTACCGTCAGTCCTTTGCTTCATGACAGTCTCTTGGCTCTATGCAGGTGCCTTGTGCCCTAATGCAAGCAAAGTAACTGGAGCCCTTACTAGGGTGACATCTCAGTCTGTCAGCTACCCCCAACCCTCCTCAACCTTCTTTGACAGTCTGCATCTGCCATATCAAAACTCACTACCATTTTCATGCACACACTATTGTATTTCCACTCCTGAACTGCACTTATATAAGTAAAAGCCATAACTCTAAGAAGCATTACCAAAGCCAATAGGTTTGATCCTTGTAAATTGCAGCCACACAGACATTACATGCACACACTGCTGCCCTCACATAGCTGCACTCCCACAGGCAAATGCCTCAATCTGCGCTTACACAGGCACAACTTTCAACCTGTAGACCACTTACTGTGCACTCACAAAAGACAATGTTAATCCTTCGTTCACACATCCACGCCTCACAATGCACTCACAAAATATGGTGGCTAGCCTGCACTCTCATAAGCACACTGGTCTCACACAGGTGCACCACTCACTAGGTAGGAGTAGAGTTGGGGCAGAGGGTAGCATAGGAGGCACATGTGTATCTGGTGCATCCCTGCCAAGTATCACGCACCAGGGTTTAGACTAACACATTTTAGTGTGGTGTTTGCATCACTGGCCTAAAATCCATTAGTGACGTATTATAGTACCACCCTGACCTCCCCACAATGACGCGTGCTGAATGAGGAGCTGCATAGCAGCAAGCGCTCGGGCAGTGTGAGTGCGCTCTCTGGGCTGCCTGAGAGCCTGCTGCCAGTGAATAGGAATACACTGTCGCCTCTTTATACTGACATGGACAAGTTACAAAGTGACAACTACTCACATTATCAGCACAGCGCAACCAGAGCTTTAATCAACCCGAGTCGAGCCACCTTGCCTGTTGCTGTTTTCCAGCAAGGCATCACCCCACTATGACCACGCGATGTGCTTATTGACCCCCGTAGGCACTGAAGCGGCACATGGCAGCTTTAATTTGTGATTGCCACGCCTGCCGCCAGAATGTCACCTCCTCAGTAAATGTGCAACCCCTCAGTGCTGCTCTGTGGAGGAGGTCTCATGAGTGAATGACACTAGGCAAGATACTTTACAAGTGCTGCACTCTTCCCCCTACCACTCAGGAGCCACGCCCAGGTGAAGCACAGATGAAAACAGCACTTGTCCTTCACATGTGTTGGGGCAGCGGGGGCCATACACATTTGTATCTGGTGACTTTAAAAGGCACTGTTGACCAGCTTGTGACTGAGAGTCACAGGTCACTGGACTGCACAGCAGCACTGTGTGTGCCGCCCAACCCCAAAGTCAAGAGAGACTGACTGAGATGCAGAGCAGCCTGACTACCAGCATGACACCAACACAACCATCGAGTCCAGCAGCATTGAGGCATTTAGCAGAGAAGATCGGTCCACCACTGCTAGAGACCACTACAGCTGAGACTCAGCATTTCCCAGCAGTTGGCAAGTTGCTACTAGTTCAGATAGGGCAAGCACTGGCTAGAGAGTGATCCTGATGTCTGTTTGGAGACTAATGTGCTGTATATCTATAGGAGTTTGGATTTAATGGTCAGCCTTGTGCAGGGGCGTAGCTTCCATTGGTGCAGGAGGTGCAGTGGTACCAGGGCCAACAGGCCTGAGGTGCCCATGACTGAACCCTGATTATTGTTATATTTCATAATGTAAAATGCAGCCAGCAGGTCCATTACCTTACGTGCTCTAGGGTCAACGACCCTCTGTCTATGCTACTGGTCTTGTGGCAAGAGTATGCTTTATCGATTGTACTGCAAGCAGGTGCTGCATTTGAGCAACTGTTAAATGTAGGATGTCAAAAGATTGTGCAAACGCATTGGAGCATTTTGGAGAATAGTGTTTTGAAGGAGGGCGTGTAGGGCAGAAAACTGAAGAAGTCCGGTGACAATTGGTTCACACTACTATCATCTTAGAAAGGGGTAGTAATTTGTGACCTTCCATTTCAGGGGGCCAAGATCTTTTTAGAACTTCCTATTGCTCAAAAGGGTGAGAGTTCTGATATTTATATCTTTCCATGCACTTGATTGCTTGCTTTTACTCGCAAGAAAGTGTCACTTCAAGTGTCACACATTTGATGTGTGAATGTTACTCATAAGTAAACTGAAACTATGGAAATGTCACACATAAGGAATCTGTGAACTTGGCAGCTATGCTGGTGCATCGGTCCTCTAGAGCAATTCAAGGCTGTTGAGGTAAGTTACACTAAAGCCTGAATGTCCACTGAGGTCATCTTATCTCCCATCAGCCACACTTGGACAATTATGGCAGATTATGTGAGTATGATCTTTGCAGAATTTTGCAGGAAAGGGTCTTGGCATTTAAAAAAAGGCCCACTTGCCTTCTAAAAAACAAGATGGTACTTTTCTTTGTAGTGCAAGCATGTGCTAACATAAATAAAGAAATCAAGAAAACAAAAGAAAAAATATGCCAATTATTTCTGGAGGGCATGTGCCTCAATGAAAAAAAATTTAAAGGTAAAGCTTTGCACAGGTCTGCTACCTTGGAATGGTAAAAAATTATAGACGATGCAAAATACCATTTCAAGATAGTGGTATGGTTTTTAAGCTTGCAGTAGTGATGCCTGGTGCTCTGCATAAGAAAGTTGTGGTCCAGTAGTAATGGCAGTGGAGCTGCTGGTACTTTCATTACTCAATTAGCACTAGTCTGCAGTTGCAGGTGAGGTGCTGGGAGATGAATTAAAGGAAATATCTCCTGCAGTCCTCCTCCTCTGGATGCAGAGTAACACAGAGTAGGCAGGCAAAATATTATTACTTAGACTACCTGATATACTAACGACCAGCGTTTGTGTACTAGCAGAGCCAAACATAGGCAACAAAGCCAATGGCTAAAGAGGACTGATCCACTGCTCAATTGTATGTATGCTGTTTTGAAGGGCTGAACCAATATGTGAATGACACTCTGATGTATAACTGAAGTGGACTTACCTAAGGCCTTATTTCTCTAAGCCAGATTATGGATCAGTTTTGAAAATACATGAGGCTGGTGAGATAACTAAAACAGTCTTTTGGTTATCCCTAAAACACACAGAAATAGATAAACCACAGGGAGCAGGAGTACAGTGAATCCTTGTGTCACATGCTTAAGACATACAGCACTGGTCAGAGCAACACAATCTTCCATGAAAAACATGGATAAAAGGGTGGTACTGCAGGATCACTGCAGGTTTCCTTCAAAGACGCAGAACAAGTGTGTACTGTAGTGCCAGCCAGTGCAAGCTTCCTCAAAGACATGGAACAAGTTTGCTACTTCAGAGCCAGTCAGTGCAAGCTTCCTTCAAAAACATGGAACAAATGTGGTACTGCAGGGTCAGTGCAAGTTTTCTTTAAATACATGGAATTAGTGTAGTGCTGCAGAACAAGCCAGTACAAGCTTCCTTCAAAGACATGGAACAAGAGTGGTACTGCCTCACAGCCATAGAACACATAACGATCCAGTCTGAAACAATGCAAGCTTCCCTCACATGCACAGAACGTGGACATCATCTGCAGCAGCAGCTCAAGCCTGTGTGTAAAAACACACACAATGTGCAGCATTTGGCTGCAGTGTAAGTTCCCTCAAACATAGCACAGGTACAAGATGGTCAGCAGCAGTACGAGCTAAAATGTACTCACATACAGGTATCACACTGGCAGCAGCATCTAAGCTTAGTTTAGGCACAAAATACACAGAGTAAAGCATAGCGGTGGGTGTGCAACTGAAGCCACAAATCACATGTGGTTCAGCTCTGAGTCTTCTTGAGTCCTTGAGCCCAAAATGAGCTGAGCTTTCATGTGGCTTTTGCATCCTTCCCACACTTTAACCTCCTGCACCAAGAATAAAAGACAAAGCATTAAACTTTGATGTCAAACAGGAGTAAGACAGGGATACCGATCTAGTGGCTGAATTACAGAATGTGAAATCAGAATACCCAGAATCAATCCCAGATTGGCCACATGACCAAATTCTGTGATCCTAGGCAAATATTTTATTTTGTCGTGCTTCCTATTTTTTTCATTATTGGATATGAGAAAAATTTGAAATACATAAGGATGTGTGCTGTACAAAATTCTCTTGTGTTTGACTTAATGGACTATACTGCTGGTCTGTGAAAAATTGGAATAAAGCTGATATATATGGTGCACATCACAACTGACTTGCCTGTTAGTTCACTAATGATATTGTCATCAGGGTGTGGTGGGGCATAAATGTTTCTAAGTTCATGTTTAAATCCTTTTAAGAAATGCCTCTCAATGCTGTGATATAATTTGATGTACTAAGGTGGAACGCTTGTTAAAGAATATACATTTTGAAGACACTCATAGTTTTAAATAAAATTTGTTGCACAATTTCCATCCCAAATGTTCTGGGCTCTTTGAGCCAAGACAGACCCATGGCTCAACTCTCCATGTAAATTTGTTGGCTTGCCCACTGTGTATAACAATTACTTGAGTTCTCCCTCTCTCAGTATCTCGTTCTGGGGAGCAACATCTTGTTTACCAAGATTCTGGCCATTTTCCATGGGTCTCAGAAGGATTCCTACTTCTGGTTTAAATAAGGAAGAATGGATCATTAGCAACCCCAAGAATTTATTTTAAAGTTACTTGTGGTTTTTGTAGCATAAAATGAAACAAGCAACACTCAAATAATGTACTTTCCCAGTTCTAGCATTCTATCCTAAGTAAGTCTAAGTTCTTTTACTAACCACCATTGTCTGGCCTCCACCCGATAGGCTGAACGCAGTGATTACTATGATGGGCTTATCTTCAAAAGCCACGCAGCAGCATAGGCATAACTTTTCTTTGACCTCTACTGGTGGCAACAGCAAGGGCTGAAAGGCGCACTCTGCATTTACAAAAAGTGAGCATGTGCACTGCTCAGCCATTAGTGTGTGGGCAGACAGAGCACCGCTACGGGTGCTGCAACATCCAGCCCGAGAGTGTGGTTTGGGGCCCCAGATTATGAGGCACACTACCTGGACGCTCAGTTGCAGTGGCTAGCCGGTTGGCTTGCGGGGTGAACTTGGAGGAGACGGGGAGATTGGTAAACCGCTACATGAAGGGGCATTGGGTTGCAGTTCATGGGAGTGCCAGTAAGGTTAATTTGGCATACCAAAATCCTTAAAATAGTGTTTTGATGATGGAAGCGGGTAGTTAAAAGGATCCAGAAGCATCCTTAGTATGCCACAATACTGCCACTGATTGGATTGCCCACCTCAAGGGGTAGGTTTTTCAGGTCAAGAAGATTGGAAGAGTGCTCGACTGTAGGGAATGATACTGTTAGAAAGGGGGGTCTCTAGTTGGCAGAGGTAGGTACCTTTTTCCAAATAGGGACCCTTGCTTCTAGTCAGGGTAAGGGGGATACACACTTTAGATAACCCCTGTTCACCCCCTTGGTAGCTTGGCACGAGCAGACAGGCTTATCCCAAAGGCAATGTGTAAAGTATTTGCACCAACACTGGGGGCGTGGCTTAGCTGGCTGCAAGATGGCCGCACTCTGAGTGTGCTCTGCCGGCCAAGCTCTAAATCCGTCAAAATCCTGCGGACCTGCGTGGCTCTGACCTTCCACGCACAGTGATCTGGGCTCCCTACACCTAGGGGCACAGTTTGATCCCCTCTTGAGCGCGATCCCGCGCAGCAACAAAGATAGAATTCACCCGGCACGTCTTGGCTCCGGCGCGAGGCTGCTGGGCCTACAGTGTGGCGTGGTGACGGAGGAGGCGCCGGGCGTGGGCGGAGTGCACCCATCGCCTGTTCAAGACCCTGCTTGAGACCGTGGCCAACGGTGCTGTTCCCGCGGAGCCTGCTGCCTGCATATCAGCTGGGTGAGTGACACGCCGTGTGGGGGGTAGCTGGCAGCAAGGTGGGGGCGCGTGTGTCGTACCGCAGGGCCTGGGGCCGCAATACCTACTAGCGAGCGCTCGCTCTGACCGTGTGCGGCCTTTCATCGCGAACCCTGGGCCCTGCGACGTGGGCAGCGTGCCCCCCGCACCTCCTCGCTGCTGTCTGCCTCTGGCCGGTGGGCGCTCCTCGCGGCCCTTTCTTCCCAGCTCTCTGGTGCGTGGGTGTCTAGCACACAAACGCCTAGTCGCCGTGGGTTTCCCGAGCCCTTAACTGCATCTCGTCCCGCCGAGCCTCAGAACATGTGCTTCATTGGCCCATTGCTGCCCTCGGGCCCCAACTCCTCAATTGCTGCCCCCGCGCGCGGGGCCACTGCGTTCTCTCATCTTCCTGAGTCCCGTCAATCAGCTGGGGACCTGCCCATATTCTACTGCCGACTCCGCTGCACTCGGAGAGCCTGCTGACAGCGCTCCGACGCCCTACGATACTTGCTTGGTACTGAAGGACTTGACGACCAGCAAGCAGTTGCACCCACTGGGGAAGGCTTCATTTTCCTGCCAGCCGCGCGCGGCTGCCTTCCCAGTTGCTTGCACCTCTCCATTTGCTGTGCTACTCTTGCGGCTCCCTGCTGTCACCCCGTCTACTGCCCTACCGCTTCCTGTGGCCTCACGCCACAGGTATCATCTGCTCCCCCCTTTCTTCTGGACACTCAGGCGGCAAGTGCTGGGCTTGCTGTGGCCCAATCATGGGGAAGACGGGACCCAAGCAGCCAAAACTAGCGTTTGATCAGCGCAGACAGACCAGGCAGGAGGGGGGGATGCCAGAGACGGGAGAGCTCCCCACGCAGACTGAGACTGGCACAGCGCGGGATGACGACCTGAAGGCGATCATGCTAGATGTCAAGGCCAGCGTCAGTGGCATCGCTACTCAGCTAGACAGTTGTCTGCCAGTCTGGATACTGTGAAGGCCAGGGTGGACTCACATGATACACAGATAGCGCATTTAGAATCGCGAGTCTCAGATGTTGAGGACACCATGACGGGAGACCGTCAAAAGCTGCTCCAAATGGACAGAGTACTGGAACTAATTAAAAGCAAAAATGAAGATTTGGAGGCGCGCTCCCGTAGGAGCAATATCCGCATCACGGGTGTGCCTGAGTCTTCAAACATCACGAAAATGGAGGACTTCGTCGAATAGCTCCTGTGTGACCTCTTTGGTGAGATTTTGTCCCCGGTCTTCATCGTTGAGAGGGCACACCGCTCTCTGGGACCGGGGCCTCCCCGTCCGATTATTGCCAAACTATTGAACTATCGCGACCGCGATGCGGTCCTGCGCGCTGCCCGAGAGAAAGGTGAGGTGCGCCACCAAGGGAACACTCTCGCTTTCTATCCCGACTTCACGCTGGCGGTACAGGCCGCCCGGCGAGAATTTCTCCCGGCTAAGCGGTTGCTTCAGAAGCACGACGTCTCCTACTCTCTGGTCTACCCGGCCAAATTGCGAGTTAAGAATGGGTCCCAAACACAAATCTTCAATGACCCAAAAGCGGCCATGGCCTTTGCGAAAAAACTGGATAAGCAACAGCGCCTAACTCCGTCCAACTCTCAGCAGGCTGATGGAGGTGGTGCAAGTGACAATGATTAGTATGGTCTACTGCTGCTCTGGTTTTACTATTCACTGTGCCCGATCTAGCCACCTTCCCTGGTTGTTACCTGATGGCACTGTCCTTACATTGTCCTACCTGTTGCCTCCCTCATCCGTCGTTTGCTAAAATTCTGAGTGGCTGCCGCGGCCCTGCCTCTTGGCCAGGTCACAGTAACATATTGAGCCGCCTATGGAACATATGGACTCCGTCACGCATCGCTCCTCTCTTTACTGCCGCTGGGGCCCTTGGAACTTGATACTTGGCCCACTTATAGGTCTGCAGCAGCATCTCCCTGGATGTGGGGGTGCCTCTCTTTTCTTTGTTAGAAAGATGTCCGATTACTATTGTGGCTTGGCCACCCTGTCCTAGTGGCGGGGTGTATGTCAGGTGGAACCATGCCTCCTTGGGATAATTCCCTCTTCAATTTACTTTGCTCCCTCTCCAAGTTGGGGATTCCTGGGTAGGGTGGGGTTGGATGCTCAACCTAATTGGGGGGTTGGAGTGGGTGGTGGGTTGGGGGGTAAGCCACTTATGGGATTTCCGCCTCCTAATAGAGGCTTGTCATTTTTATTGTTTGGTTTTGTTCTCTGTTGGTTGTTATGTACTGTACTTTATTATATGCCGCACACCACGTCACCTGCAGCTGTCACTCACCCGGCACACCCAAGGCTATCCGTCATGCATCACCACTGCACCTCCAAATGACAGATACTACGCTCTGGACCTGGAACGTTAGGGGTCTAAATGACCACCGCAAGGCACGCTCACCTTATAAGACACCAGGTGGACATTTGTTTCCTCCACAAAACTCACCTTCTTTCAGCCACTCTTCCAGGTTACATTCGAGGCACTGGGGCGAGACCCACTCGTCCTTCTATTCTAATTATTCGTGTGGCGTTTCCATTCTTCTCCGTAAAGGGCTTCCCTGGCGCACCACCCAGTACTTCATTGATCCTGAGGGCAGATATGTCATCCTCTCTGGCACCCTTTTTACTCAACCCTTAATCCTAGCGGCAATCTATGGCCCAAACTCTGACAATCCTGATTTTTTCATACAAGTCTGGCAGCTTATCTCCTCTCTGGGTCCGTGTCCTCTCCTGTGGAGAGGTGATTTCAACATAGCACCCTCACAATCGCTCGACCACTCCAGACAGCGTGCCCAGCACCCACAAGCCGCATCACTCCTACGCTCTATTATGTCCGACAATTCCTTGCTAGATGCATGGAGACATGCCAACCCTGACAGGCGTGAAGGCACATGTGTGACTGGCACGCAGGGATGCTGGTCTCGGCTGGACCTCTGGATCACCACTCGTGATGTCTCCTCTTGGGTCACATCCGTAGATCACATGGACCACGCTCCTGTGCGGCTGCGTTTACAACTCCCGCTCACCGCGCGATGCATGTTTGCATGGCGGCTGCCCCCTAGTGCACTTCGAGACACGGTTTTCCGAGAGGAGATCCGCGCTGCCATTGTTCACTACTTCGAACACAATGTTGGCTCGGTGGACTCTCCTTCAACCCTCTGGGAGGGCTTTAAGGTTGTGATCCGGGGGGAGGGCATCTCAAAGCAGTCTGGGGTGTTGCGATCTATCCGGGGCACCTTGAAGCGTCTGGAGAAAGAGATCAAGACCCTGGACCTCCAACAATCCCAGGACCCTAGCCCCGACACTTTGGCGCAGATTTGAGGCAAAATCACCGATTTCCACGATGAGGCAGATAGAGAGCTCGCCTTTTTGGGCAGGGAGGCGAGAGCTCGTCGCTATGGCGAGGGGGCGACTGCCCCGGTAAAACTCTTGCTAACATCCTCCGGCAGCCGCACGCTTCCTCTTATATCACCGCCTTGCAGGACGGGGCTTCTGATAGAACAACCTCCCCTACAGAGATCGTTACCCGATTCTCCACTTTTTACTCACAGTTATATTCTGCCGGCGAGGTGCCCCCCCGAGAGGTCCTTGATCAATACTTCGAGACTATTGAACTCCTTTGGTTGAGCAACGGCCACCGGAAATACCTGGATGAGCCATTTACTCAGGAGGAGATCTCTGCGGTTATCGCGGGGCTCCCCGGGGATAAAGCTCCTGGCTCTGACGGCCTCTCCCCGGCCTTTTATAAACAATTCACGCCCATCCTAGTCCCACACTTAGTCGCCATGTACAACGACTCTCTCAATCGTGGGAGCTTTCCTCCATCTCTCCGTGAGGCCCTGCTCACCCTTCTCTTAAAGCCCGACAAATCCCCCGAACTCAGTGATTCCTATCGCCCCCTGTCTCTCATAAATACTGATAAAATCTACGCTAAATTGCTGGCCACACGTCTTCTCCCTCTCATGCCCATGATTGCACGCCCGGACCAATTCGGTTTCATTCCCGGGCGCGCCACATTTCATAACCTTCGGACCATTTTTGCTGTCCTCCACCAAATTAACCCCTCTCTCCTGGCTGTAGCGGCACTCCTAGACGCCACTAAGGCCTTTGACACCCTCGAGTGGCCTTTCCTTTTTTATCTTCTCCCACGCCTAGGCTTCAGCCCGGACTTTGTGCGCAAAATACAGCTTTTATACACTCTCCCCACTGCTCGCATTAGAATAAATGGACAGATTACTGAGCCAATTTCCATCACGAGAGGTACTAGGCAGGGTTGTCCCCTCTCCCCTATGCTTTTTGCCATCACCATGGAACCCCTCGCTGCCAGGCTTCGGCAACACCACACTCAAAGGGGCATTGGATTTGCGGCCCGTGCTCTTGTCGTCTCCATGTATGCGGACGATGTCACAATCTATATCCGTAATCCCCAGGACAACCTTGCCCCCATGACCAGGGAGGTGGTGTGATTCGGTTGCTTGTCCGGAGTCCAAGTAAACTGGAGCAAGTCTATCCTTTTCCCTCTTACAGACACCACTAGGCCCTTCACCCCAGACTATCCCTTCATCTGGGCAACTGGCCCTACTAGGTACCTCGGCATTTGGCTGAGTAGGGACGTGGATGAACTTTGGAGGTCTAACTTCGGCCGAGCGATGGACTGGCTGGAAACTAAAATCCAAGTGTGGCAAAAACTTCCCCTGTCGCTAGCTGGGCGCATCGCCATTACAAAAATGGTGGTGCTCCCGAAATTCCTATATCTCTTCTTGAATGTCCCTGTCCCACTTACATCGCACTTCTTCCGTGAACTACACTCTCACATCATAACTCTGGTCTGGGCAGGGCGACAACCTAGAATAGCATACAACATTCTCACACTTCCCCTGTCCCGCGGCGGCATGGGCGCCCCAGATTTCAAGTTATACGCGCTGTGCGCCCAAGCCAGCTTACTCCATTTTTGGTTGCACCCCACGCCCTTCCAACCTCACGTTGCGGTTGAGGCCGACCTCGCTGCCCCATGGCCGCTCCGGACCGCACTCTTCATCCCGCCAAAACCCCCGCGCGGCGAGATTGACACAGTTGAGTGCCTACGCTGGGCCTGGGATGGGCTTTGGAAATACACCAGTGCCAGCACATTCTTCGCCCCCTCCATGTCCCTAGCCAACAACCCAGCATTTCCCCCATTACAGACTGCAGGCATGGCCCGACGTGCTGCGCTTCTAGGTCTCAACACCATAGCAGACGTCTACCCCAACAATTCATTTTTCGTCCTCCCTGACGATGCTGGCCCAATGGATAAGCTGCTATATTACCAGATTCGAGCGACCTGTAGGGAGGCAAATCCTACGTTCCCTCAGGCCCCCCCGGCGTTCGCCGACCTGGAGCTGGTCCATGCCTCTAGTTCCCCACGCAAACTGGTCACCAGGCTCTATGCTCTCACGCTTGCCGCATCTTCTGTTAACACTGATCGCGCCCACACTGCATGGAGTGTAGATATGGGCGGAGACCTCCCCCAGGATGTTTGGCTATATTGCTGCACCCAGACCAAGCGCTTATCTCCTAACTATCGCTTGTGGCTCATACATTTCAAATACTTGAACAGACTTTACCGCTCTCCTGCGACACTGTATAGAATGGGGCTAATCACAAACGATAGATGTGTGCGGTGCTCCGCCCCTGCAGCAGACTTTACTCACCTGGCCTGGTTGTGCCCCAAGGTTTCTGCCTTTTGGCAGGACGTATGCGCGGCCATCAGCGACATCACACTTGAACACGTCACCCCCGATCCCCTGGTGTGCCTCTTAGGTTATGTAAAACATATATCGGACTCGAGCCGCAAACTAGCCGCCATGCTTCTGGTTCTTGCAAAACGAAGGGTGTCAATCCACTGGGGGCGTAAACCGGCGCCCAAGGTCAAAAACTGGTTGGATGACTCTGCCCACTGTCAGACATTGCTGGGTGAATTTTGGGAATTGATGCCGGCTGCCAGCAGACCCCCTGACATCTGGGCGCCCCTCATCTCCTCCCTACATTGCCAAGCCGCCCCAGACAGCCCATCATCTGGTTCCCCCGCTAGGGACGCACTACACGCCATGGATGGTGCCGCCGACAAACCCCCATCGCCACACCCGCCCTCACTTTCCCATAACAGCCCACCCTAAATCCCGCATGGGCATCTTGATCTGACATTGTGCCTTTCAGGTCTAATACTCTTCTCATTTTTGTTATATAATGTAATGGGTTATGTAACCGTGACTGCATATATGCTGCAATGACCAATTGTATTGTGACATGTTGTTTCTCCTTTTCAATGAGGGTTTTTGAAAAATTTAAAAAAAAAAAAAAGTATTTGTACCAACACTCACAGTAACATAGTGAAAACACCACATATGGACACCACACCAGTTTAGAAGAAAAAAATATCTCCATCTAAATTTAACAAGACCAAAACGACAAAAATCCAACATACACAGTTAAAAATATGACTTTCAAAAGGTTTCAAGAACTTGTACCATAGAAAACTATGGATGCGTGACTTTTACACAAAGTACCTGTAGTTGCATCAAAATTCAAAAGCCAAACGGCCACAGAGTGAAGAAGGGTCGAAAATAAAGAGATGTGTCAGTTCCTGAGACCTTGGGGAGGCGATGCAACAGTTCTGCTGCACGCAGGAGAAGTGATGCGTCGAATCCTGTCTGTAGGGGGAAGTGATGCATCGATTCTTCGTGGCGGTTCTGGTCCGCAGGTGATCCTTCGGGAAAACTTACGCACAGGTGCGATGCGTGGAAATCCGGGATGAGTCGGTAATCGATGCGGCGGGTGGCGCTGCGTCGGTTTTCTTCAGCCGCGACCCCACGATGCGTCTATTCTTGCAGCGGCGACAGGTGCTGCGTCGGTTTTCGTAGCGACATGGCAATGCGTGGAAATTCTTCATGCGCTGTGGAGATGTGTCTGAAAAACAGCCGCAAGAAGAGCGATGCGTCGTTTTTGTAGCTCTTCAAGTTCCTTCTCTCTTCCAGCTCCCAAACAGCAGCAACACCCTCCAGAGGTCCAATACTGGCACAGGCACCTCCTGGCAGGTCAGAACTCACAGCAGCAGAGTTCAGGGAGCTGGGGTTGAAGTCTTTGTGTCCATGAGACTTCAGAACAGGAGGCCAGCACACACAGGCCCTTGGAGATCTCCTTCAAGCAGGGGACACAGCACACAGCAAAGTCCTTCTTCTTTTCTTGGCAGAAACAGCAACTGCAGGCCAACCCCACAAAGCAAAGGGGCAGTACTTCTCCTCAGTCTCTCCAGCTCTTCTCCTTGGCAAAGGGTCCTCTTGAATTCCAGGGATGATCTAAAAGTCTGGGGTCTGGGCCCCTCTTTTTATACAGTAAATCTCTTTGTTCTCTCCTGGCCCAGGGCTCTGAGCCCAGTCCAAACCAGTTCTGGGGGGCACTTTGCAAGTGTACAACAACCTCCATTGTCAGTGTGAGCCCTGGCTCCAGACACACCACAGGGGGGCGGAGCCATCATTGTGAAAGGCAGGCACAGCCCTATTCAGGTGCAGGTGCTACTCCTCCCATCACTCCAAATGCAGACCAGGCCTATTCAGCCTAGCACTGACTCATCCAGACTCTCTGGAGCCACTGCACACCCCCAGCCCCTGTCACTCCAAAGCCAGACAGTCAATACACATCCTAGCAGAGGCACACTGGATGGCTAAGCAAGAAAATACCTACTTTCTAAAATAAATGTAAAAATCACCCTCACTAAAAGATGCATTTTAACATTCTGAGTTCAGGCATACAAAACATTATTTTCCTATCTGGTTCCCAGGGGCAGTTATGCAAACTCCCCATTCTATCCTATGGGAACAGATAGCTTTACAATAGTAAAAACGAAATTGGCAGCATTTCACTATCAGGACAAGCCATTCACATCAGGGCATGTCCTACCTTTCACATACACTGCACCCTGCCCACAGGGGTACCTTGGGCCTACCTTAGGGGTGACTAACATGTAAGAAAAGGGAAGGTTAGTGCCTGGCAAGTGGGTGCACTTGTCAGGTCGACATGGCAGTTATCAAACTGCGCACAGGCACTGCAGTGGCAGGCCTGAGACATCTTTTCAGGGCTACTCATGTGGGTGGCACAAATGCTGCAGTTCCAAACTTCAAATTGTGGAAATGGACCAGAGAACACCTGTGCAGCACCCGTACCGTAAATCACCAAAATGTTAAATCTGCAAAGCAATCTTGCGTGCAAATCTCCGAAAACGCCCCTTGTCCAGAGAGGGCCTCCCTTCATAGAGGGATAGTTGACAACAAAACAAAAATCGGAGCTGCACCACTAACAAATGGACATATAACCAAGTTAGAAAACAAACATCAAGATAGCATAATTAGGTTAAAAGAGTATCTGTAAATGCAATGCATATGTTCATTTTCTTCTTTATTGATATTTGTTCTGTTCATAAAAAAGCATCAGCCAACGCGTTTCGTCCTTTTTACCATAGGACTTCTTCAGGGCAATGTTATTGTGAAGCGCCAGGCATAATCACTAAAGTGCACCATTAGATAAGGGCACTTTCCAATACATGTGTCAACTGCTGGCCTCTGTTTAACATGTAGAAAAGCACTACCAACAAATGCACAAAATGCTTCAATTACACCTCACTTTGGCAGAGGACTCAAGCTCATATCATGGTTGTACCAGACGTTTCTCTCAAAGATTGCACACCCCTTACCAACTCTGCAAACTTACTGGAAGGACAATTTAGACAGGCAACTTAAGGATAAGGAGTGGAAACAGGTACTAGAACACCTGTACTGAACAATTTAACTACTTGCATAGCACACTGCACACCACACAGACTGAACATAACTGCAGGCACAGACAACAAGTGATGCCCCAGATGTGCTCTAGTTGATGCTGACTTCATACACTCGTTCTAGAGCTGTCCAGTGCCTGCCCACTTATGAACAGAGGTTACAGCTGATTTGGAAAGAACAAAGGGTATAGCTAACCTCAATAATGTTGAAATATGCTTACTGGGCTTATACACACACCAGAAATCAAAGAAGGTTGGCAATGGGCTCCTGGTTCTGGTCCTTGCCAGGAAAACTATTGCAATGCACTGGTGCTCCCCAGAGGGACCTTCCTACAGTAGATGGAAGGAGGGGATGGAGAAAAGGGCGATAGCTGAGGGATTGCCCTTATGAACCGAGGAGCACCCAGGGTAGACTACAAAACCCATGGCAGATCAATGAATGGGCTTAGTAGCTATCTTTACTGACACTGGTAGTTAGGCCCTCTGGGGAGACCAGACCATCCAGAACAGTCATGGGGGCAGGGGTTGGGGGAGGGGTGATCTCTCTCTTTCTGGCATTGAATGAAAATGGTCACTTGGATTTGTATGATTGGAACGGCTGTAGCATTAAATCACTGCATATGCATGAATCTTAGAAGCTTGGAAGCACTGGACTGGTCTTTATAAGTGGTTTTAATAGTTACTGTTGTAGTGTAGCCAAATGCTGTTTTCTTTTGCATTTTGAATCAGTGGTATTTGTGAAGAATAGAGCCCTGGCACAGGGCTACGGTGGCTAATTGCATAAAAGTGAACATGTTTTTATATGATTATACAGCTCGCATTGAGAGAAATGCGAAAGCAATGGCAAAAGTTGAAAAAATGAATTCAAATATTGTTTTAAAAATATTTCCTTCTTTAGGGCACTAATAACACCACACACCACCTCAATCCATACCAACGTAAGTCCTAGCATACAACACACTCTAAAGGGGAAGGGAACGATCCCAGTTTTGTAGGTTGCACAGATATTACCAATCGGTGGATGGACAGTCTAAGCATTAATACTACAATTCCTTCATCAATTTTGACCACTATCTTGAACTTCTTCCACCCAAGCCACTGATATAATGCACAGACATCTTTTTTTTCCCAAAAACAACTATACATTTCTGTTGTGACAGCCAGAAACTCTTAAGTGCAAAGCCCTTCAGTGAATCTTTTTCTGTTCTCAGAACCTCTTCTCTTCAGACCCCATTCTCTTCTCTCAAGGCGAGACTCCCTTACCAAGGGAACTCAGACCTGACTCTATCACATAATCGGACAAAGAACAAAAGATTGCCCATCCATTCAGACCTTTAAGCTCTCAACCACAAAGCCAACTCATCTCCAGTTTATCTAAAGTGATCCATTCTGGTACTAAGAGCAAACCTGTGTGCAAGCCTACCACATAGTAAAGTCCTGTAGTGCAAATGACCTGGGAACGTTGTTTGGACTGATAATCGACGGAAGACCAATCACATGGGCCAGGGCAAAAGTGAAACCTCTTGAGGATAGCAAATGTTGAGTGTCTGCCTTGATAATCCTGATTTTCTTGGTCAGCAACTTAACTCTAAAATCCTTCAAGGCTCCATTGCCCACTTCTCCATGTTCCTGATGACTTCTAGACACTAGTAACCATTTCACCATTGTAAAGTGCTCCGTCAACATATGTAGCTCCTGAGACATAAGAAAGATATCATCCAGGCAAATAATCATAAAACTCTTTCCATTAGGTAAGCCAACAATTGTAAAGCATTGAGGTGCTGAAGATAGGCTGGTTTGCAAGCTTGTAAACTGGTCAAAGTTTCAGCCCATCTGAACTACAAAACCTCTTGACTGCCAAGAACAGTACAGTGAAAAAAGTATTTTTTTAGATCTAGCTTGGCCAACCAAGCCTTATGGTAAACAATGTCCTTTAAAAGGGGGTTTCCCTCTATCCTGAAATGTCTGTAAAACACACATTTGTTTGAAAATTCATGAATTAATCACTGGCTTCCAAACTCTGTCTGTTTTTTAACCACCAAAATGTGAGCGTTCATGAAAAGTTTATTTACTCTATGATAGCTTTATTTCTTAACATGTTTCACCTCCGTAAGTCATACACAACAGGAGCTATAGAGGAACTAAAATGTTCCAAGGGCGCCCTCCACTCAAAAAACCAATACCACAAAAAAGCCCTTGGTGCTAGTCACACCAAAATACACAGGACTCTCCCCTCAAATCAATGTCATTTATAGGATTAGGTCATGCTCTAGCGAAAACTCGAAGTCAGACCATATGTCCAGGTGTGGTTCGTTTCAGGATGGGTGCCTAGGGACCTTATAACTCATTCTGAGTCATACACAAAATACTCAGAAAAAAAATGATCGGAAGTGCCTCACGTAAGCAACCACCATGAGCCGGTTGACTACTGCTCACCAACTGTCTCGCCGTATAATCATCGGCAACTTTCCTATGGTAACAGGAGGACCAGGCACCATGTAAATCCCTAGTGGTGCTTGTTAGACCTGACAGCCTTAGGGTGGGCTTCCCTCAACTTTATTGCTTCCCTCCATTTTTCTGTACTTGCTTTCACTGGCTTTAGGACTCACCAGTACTAAAGTGCTTGTGCTCTCTCCCCTAAACATGGTAACCTTGGCTCATACTCAATTGGCATATTTAATTTATTTATAAGTCCCTAGTAACATGCACTACATGTGCCCACTGCCTGTAAATTAAATGCTACAAGTGGGCCTGGAGCACGGATTGTGCCACCCACATAAGTCGCCCCTTAACCGTGTCTCAGATCTGCCATTGCAGGGACTGTGTGTGCAGTTTACTGCCACTTTGACTTGGCATTTAAAACTACTTGCCAAGCCTTAAACTCTCCTTTTATTATACATAAGCCACCCCTAAGGTAGGCCCTAGGTAGCCCATAGGGCAGGGTGCTGTGTAAGTAAAAGGTAGGACATGTGTTTTTATGGTTTGCATGTCCGGGTAGTGACAAACAGCTAAATTTGTTTTTCACTGCTGTGAGGCCTACTCCTCTCATAGGCTAACATTGGGAATTTCTTTAAAATACTTTTAAGCTTTCATTACTGATTAGAAAGAAGTATCTTTTTCATGTTTCATATCTTTGTAATGGTAATGATGAATCCTCTTTACTGGTAAAGTCGGATTTAACATTACTATTTTAGAAATACCACTTTTAGAAATTGGCATTTCCCTGCTCTTACTACTCTGTGTGCCTTGCAGCCTGCCTCCAATACACGTCTCGGCAGGGTGACAGTTTCCCTTTGTGCATTCCCTATAGACAGCCAGAAACACTGGAATGCTAGGTGTTACTGAGTACCCATCTACATACATCTGCATTTTGATGGCCCTTCCTGGGCAAGAAGAGAGGAAGGGGCTCACACTTACACATCAAAGGATAGTGACCTGACCCCACACAAAGGACTGAATACCCCCTATGGATAGCCTGGCAGACAGGACTGGGTTGAAACGGATACTCATGCACTTCAAAACCACTCTTTGAAGTTTCCCCCACTTTAAAGGCACATTTTGGTATACGTCCTGGGTCTCTGACCCCATAAAATCAGAAACTTCTAGACCTACACCTACAGATCTCTGTCAGAAGAACTGCTGTGCTGCTCAAAGGACTCAACTGGATTGCTGATCTGAAAGGCCTGCTTTTCTGTTTGTTGTCCTGCTGCCTGATGCTCTCTGACTCCGTTGTAGGAGAGCTGGACTCTGCCTTCTGCCAAAGTGATCTCCAAGGGCTTGTTGGCTTGCCTCCTGTTGCTTGAGACTCAGGGAAATCAAAGTCTCTACCCTTACTCCTTTGCCTGACTCACTGGACGCTGCCCAAGTACTTGCAACACGGATTTCAACACATCTCCTGTCTGCGTGTAACAGAACTGGTACATCGACCCAGTTGCAGGTGCAAAATTGGTGCAACACCTCGGTACCAGCGCTTTGCCTCCAGAGATTGGCTCATTGGACAGTGTATCGCCGCTGCTGCAGCTTGGTTAGATGAACGCATCGCCTCGACTGCGTGGCAGAAATTGGTGCAGCACCCGACACCTCTCTACTCCGCCAGCCGTCTTCGGAACTGACGCATCGCCTTCATTGCGTGGAGAAGATTGATGCATCTCGCTGCTTGCAACCAGCAAAGGTACTTTGTTAACCGGGGCCTGTGTGGGTCCTGTAGCTGGCTGGGGCTCCAACATGGTCAGCCCGAACTTTGACTTTGCCCTGGTCCAGCACGACCTAAAGTAACCTTTGTAGCGCTACTTGCTTCTAAGCGTTTTACTGCATTTATTACTTCAAAATTCAATAACTTGCATTCAATACGTAGGATTTTTGTCGTTTTGGTCTTGTTTTATTAATAAAGTCATACTTTATTTTTCTAAACTGTTGTGGAGCCTTTTATGGTGTTTTCACTCTGTTACTGTATGAGTTATTGCACAGATACTTTATATATTGCCTTCTAAGTTAAGCCTGCCTGCTCTGTGCCAAGCTACATGAGGGTGAGCACAGGATAATTTAGGATGTGTTGTGACTTACGCTGACTAGGTTTGTGGTCCCTACTTGGACAGGATGCATACCTCGTCCAACTAGAGACCCAATTTCTAACAGTGCTCACTGTGTATAACTACTGATTCACGTCACACAAAAAACCATCAACCTCCGGCAGGTACTCATAAAGGAAGAACATAAGTAATACCTTCCTCAAAAATCAATTAAAAATTAGTCACATATGGCATATCACATACATCTTTACTTTATGCCTAGGCTCATATTTAAAAACAAGGTTACATGTTTACACCATTTTGCTGTGAATGGCTGACATGTTTCATTGCCAAACAAATCTTACAGGCAAATTCATCAGGGCATGAGGACCAATAGTCACCTAACTGTGCACTCTACCTGCAAAAGAAGAGGTGAACAAACAAGGAGTGGACAAAGCACAAACAAAAACATTAAAATGGGTAAACATTTAAACCCAGTCCATCTTCACCCCCTTTCCTTTATCCTTAAGGGTATATTTGCCATATGTCCACCAGATGAAAGCCTAACAGAAGGCCATAGGAGACAATTCTTGGAGCAAAAGTTGTGGCCTCTTATAAAAAACACAATCAACGTGATTGGAAATAGCAGTACCTAAATAAGGCTTCATACATTGGACTGCGCCACATATCACAAACCCAATGCTCACAATGGTATCCCTCCAATATTACATACATCTTGCAAATACACAAACAATGTTTCAAATCCAAAATTCACTCATATTTAAATGCGGTATTCAGACCCAGGACATCAACCTCAAACACCAACTCTGGACATGATGTCCAAATGCCCCGTTTTTCCCTGTACTATTAACCTCACACTGGTGTGCAGTTAAGGCCCTCATGAGGGGAGAGTTGCACGTCGATATCACCCGTGGGTCAGACCTCCTTCGTAACACAAACGCCTATACGGGTCTTAACTGCGTTGCTGGTGGACCGCATTGATAGCTACTGTAGGAAGCTGACTTAGTATATGGTATACTTCCCTCGAAGTGTACAGGGCTCAATGTAAACCCAAAGTGCTCTATTAGTACTAGTGTGGGCGAGCAGCCTTAGGCCTAACACAGAGGAGTGTAAGACATTTATTGCACAAACATACACCAATAAGGGACACTTGACTCAAAAAGAATATCCACACCAATTTTTGAAAAATAAGCTTTGTTCAAGTTTTATTTTAAGACTAAGATCTTCGCAAAAAGGTAAGTACGTTTTTCAGGAAAAATACTATAGTCTTTTAAAAGTCGACAATGCAATTTTCAAACAGTTCAATGTTATCCTATGGAGGAAAACAACAATGCAGTCTTACAGGTAAGTACCCAACTTACAGTTACAGTCTTCAAGGGTTAAGGTCAGCAGAGGGCAAGGTTCAGGTTAGCACAAAGTCTGCACCACCAGCGGCACAGGGACGTCCGCGTGCAGAGGTCAAATTGGGTGATAGGCTCAATGCGTTTCAATGGAGATTGGGGGTGCTCGTAGCCACACTGCTTGCAGGTAGGTAAATCAGTTGCAGGGGCCAAGCTTTGGGGGTTAGAGCAAGCACAGGGGGGGCCACAAAGCAGCACCAACATACACTACCAGGGGTGGCCGGGTGCAGGGTGCAAATACAGCATCAACGCCCAATGCTCTTCAATGGAGAATCTCGGTTGGACAAACAGGCTGCAGGCATCGCACCAGAGGTTGCAGGAGGGAGACCAGCGACAGCAGAGGTAAGTTGAGGTGTTGTCTTGTTTCGCCTGCCAAAATTCCACTTCCACGCGGTGGCTCAAACACGACGAAGCAGGAGACATATAACACAACACCTAGAAAGGAGTTTCACTTTACAAAATGAAACACATCAAAGACTCTCTTTTCAGAAAAAGGCTTGGGGTTTTATTTATATAATGCTCTCTAACACAAAGGCTTTCCCAGATGTCAAATGAACAACATTCAAATGTATATGGAGATTTATATTTATATGCAAGCAATAACAACACACTTGGCAAATGCAACTGTTAAATGCATGAATAATAATATGAATAAACAAGCAGCAAATAATACTGGACATCCTGCAAGAAATCAGAAAGATATACAGTAAATACATCAGATTATTACACTTGAATGTGCACACAGGCACTCACACATAATCACTGGACTTGGATGTGCAAACAAAAATCACTCACACACATCACAAAGTCAATACTCAAAGAAAACACCTCACCCGATCGTTCACTCGACGTCCTTGCCCACTCAAGCTGGAGAAGCCCGTTGACAGCCAGGCAGGGACTCGCGATCAGGACTCAAATCACAGATGCCTTTTTTGTGACGACACGTCTGCCCCACAAATGATCTCCCAAACTGCCTGCCAAGATCCTACGCCTTTAATACCTTTTACTCAACGTAAGGTGAAGGTTCTAGAAACCTCGCCCCCTTTCTTCTGTTACGGAAAATTGAGCTGACCATACTGGTCTGTGTCAAGGTCAAGACAGAAGCTGGCCAGGCCCCTGTATTTTGACTCTTAGACAGAGCTCTACATTCCACACACTTCTCTGGCAACAACAATCTCTGCTCTGAAAGGCACCACGCACACTTCCCCCACATTATCCCAGCGAAGCTTACGAAAGCCTCCATCCAGCAGAAAACAAAACAACTTTGAACGTGGATAAACAACTTGAGCAATCTGTGGGCCTGTGCGTGCAGAAAGCTCTAGCAAGACAGAGTCAGGATGACATGAGGCCATGTCAAAGCCAGTAGTAAGAACTTCATAATACTTCCCAATGTACAACATAATGCGCATTTGTGCACCACTGCCTATAGCATCACTGTCAGGAGACGGATGACGGACATCGGACTGTAGTGCCTTATTTCCTTACCGACACCTTCACTGACGTGCTGTCACTCCGTACACAGGCTGTGGAGGAGCCCTTTAAGGGAATTATCAGCAGCCACCAGGAGGAGCCCCAAGGGGCGTGACCAGTGACGCTTCCCTCAACGATCCTATCAGGTGAAGAGCGGGACGGAACAAGAACCTCGGGAGCCGTGACGAAAGCAGAAGACGAGGCAAGGACAGAGGGAGAGGAGACGAAGACGCCGAAGCCGACGAGTATTGCCGAGACAGAGGAGCCGAGGAGAGACGTGGCTAGGGACGCCGTCCTCAAGGAGAACGAGACGCCAGGAGGCCAACGGGATCACGCATCGCCCCGCCACTCTCCAGGAGGAGGGTGGCTGTACAAGGTACGGGCGAAGATCCGGGGATTTTCAGGGCATGGACAGGGGAGGGAATCATCGTAGAGGGAGACACGTAAAGTTACACATGGTGCCGGTATCTGGGTGATACTTCCCTCACGCCCCTTTCCCTGTAGGAGGAAGCTATATCTCCCTCCATACTGACCCTGGTTTTCTCGTTTTGTTTCTATGGGGTCCGGACCGGTGGGCGAACGACGGAAGCCTAGACCATCCCCTTGGTGAAGACGGAAGCAACCCCAACCAAGCAGAGGAACACTGGACATTCTTTGTTGTACATAAATAAAATCTAACGGAAACGAGAATTCCTTCCGGTCTCCATCGACTTACTTTCGCAATTAAACCCTCATCCCAACCGATCCCCTGACAATCACATACTTCATCTCTCAATGTACAACACAATGCACATTTGAGCACCACTGCTCATAGCACTGCACTTCGAGACCAAAAAGTACATTCCACACCTCTCTCTCTCTCATGCTTTCAAACGCACATCCCACATGTTCTGTTCTTGGCAAGCTGGTCTACTCTGTGACAGCTCCCACGTTAAGACTGCAAGATTACATGAAAGAAACCTTCAAGGGAAAAAGGCATATGCAGGATGTCGTACATTCAGGCTAGGGTAAAGTAAAACACCGAAAGTCAATTAAAATGATGGGAGTCAAAGGTCATCACGTGGTGTCAAACCATAAGAGTGCCTCTAGCACTACAGGTGTTGAAGGTCATAGAGGCACCATTGGTTCAGCTCACCAAGGCCCAGTGGCTTCGGGTGCAGGGGAGTCCTTTGACGTCGGATTCTTCTCACCAGAGCCGGTAAAGGTCAGGGGGAGCCTCTGGATTCAATCTGCTGGCATCGTCGTGGAGTCCAGGAGGGGTCAGCCAATGCTGAACTTGAGGTCAGGATTCCTGGGAAAGCTGTTCTGGATCAGTGGGCCACCTGGACACAGGTCGGAGGTGTTGGGTGCAGAGTGAGCAGGACTCGTGGATCCACAAGGCACCGGAGTCCTTTGTTTAGATTTCTTGGAGACAGATCCGCTGTCTCTGGTCTTTGTAGAAGGGCAGGCAGTCTTCCTCAGGTCTGGAAGTCTCTGGCTGCAGGACAGGTGTTGTCTTCTTTTGCAGGGTCTTTGAAGCCTGAGACAGGCCAGTTGGCTGGGGCCAAGTCAGTAGGCGTCTTCAGGCTTTGCTGCACGGTGTCTTCTTTAGAACACAAACCAAAGTGTAATATCTTATCACTAGCATGCAGTGTTTTTTGAAACACTGTGTTTTTTGAGAAAGTTGTCCTATATTACCTCCTAACTAGGCAGAAATCTCAGAGCAGTCAGTCAGAGGGTCATCATGAAAGCAAAATTCAGGTGGAAAAAAACATACATGTAAAACACTCACGGTACAGTGATTACAACCACAGAACATGCTGGACACTCACCAAGGGCTCTGCACAACTTCCTCTCTTCCCAAAAACCTTTACATACAAACGAGGCATTTAGCCACCCTGCAACCACCATCGTGGCCTCCCCGCATTAAGGGCGAAACCAAGGATCCTACACGGTCCCCCTTCAATGGGGACTGGCACACTTAGAAGGATGTAAAAAGGTTCTGCCATCGAGCATTGATGTATGTATGCAGCTAGTGATGCAAGCCTAGAGTCATCCATCTCTATACCTCTTTAGAAAAGGTGATGCCACCTTGAGTTTTCTTACTGTATTCCTTAAAACATTGAATGACTGGTGCTATTGAAAAAGTATATTAAGTGTAGTTAATTCTGAATATTCGTGTATTTGTCAAGAATTCTCTTATTGTAATCCCTTCATCAAACTCTATCAACGTGTTTTTCCATCGTGTAAATAAAATGTACAGATAGGCTTCATGCTGCCACTCATAATACCTTTATAGTGATTGTGAATTTGTTTTGCAATGATTTTGCAAATCTCCATGTAAGTAGCCCACAGTTATTTTAAACCTACACTGGATTACCTATTTACTCTCCCAATTTGGAAACTTAAGAGCACTTTATTTCAGCCATAACGTCACTCCAGCTCGGGACTTTAAGTATACTTCTGCCTGTTTGTAGATTTTAATTGAAATTAAAGTGACAAGTTATTTAACTTCAACTATCATTCGAGATGAGAGAACTATGGCGTATTTATGCGTGGAGCTCTCGATTCTTGTAGTCGCAAATACATACAGCATATATTGTACTGTTTTTTCTTCTATGTTGTGTTACGTATCTTGATTTGTCATTAACAATTTAGGACTACTTGTCTCAGCATTCAATGCACAAATAAGGGCTGAATGAACCACTACTCCCTTCTGAGGCGGACAAACCCGCGAGTTCTGGCTGTTGCTGTATTAACCCAGAAGAAACGTGTTTAAACTCGGGATATCTTGCTGCCCGGTGTTGCTAGGCCATCGTCTTTCCAAGCCTCGCTTCTTTCTTTTTACTTCGGGCTATGCAGTGTTAGTGTGAAAATCAAAACTACAAGTCCCAGAAAGCAAAGGAAACAAAACCAGAAGTGGTAACCAGACATTGAACAATTTGAGAACCCTTCTGATCCTGGCTTCTCCCCTTCACCACCTTGAGCCATCCTGCATAAAACACTCTGTTGTGCATCCTTTCCCACAATTTTGCTTACACTGTCGGCACTTATAAGTTTACCGATACTGTAAACGCAAATATTGAACAAAAGAACGTTTACATCAAGCCAAACCTTACACCACACCCAGCGCCCTGGGAAGGCCCTGGCAAATTGTGTCGTGCCAGCCCCTGTATGGTGTGCAGCGAGCGAGGCTGACCACTGAAAACGGAGGGGAGGAGGGGGTGGCAGGGTTGCTGGTAATGCTCTGTGCTTCAGGCGGGAGAAGCACAGGTGCTGTTAATATTCGGTGACGTTGGTGCCGGAGAAGCACAGGTGCTGTTAATATTCGGTGACGTCGGTGCGGGAGAAGCACAGGTGCTGTTAATATTCACGAGGCGCGCAGGACTACGCACAGGTGCAGGTAGAACGCGGCCACGGCCCGGTCACGGGGTGACGTACACCCAGGGGTAGTTGGGGCTGAGACGGTATTTAAGCTCGGGAGAGCCCCACGCGCTCCTCTTTAGTGGATCCTGACAGGGCGCTTAAGCGCTCCTCGTCGTTGTCAGTACTCCAGCTCTCTCTGAAGGTGTTTTAGAGAGATGCATCATGGGGTAAGTGTGGGCCTTTGCTATTATTTTTGCTTGTGAGGCGCACGTGTGTTCGTGTAGTCTTTAAATGCTACCGTTGGGTTGTGTGTGGAAATGTCACTGTGAGATCCTTGCCCAAACACCCGTGTCTGCCCTTCTCGTGGCCCGGCTTGTACAGTACCTCACTCTGTCCTTGCGCCCTGAATTAACCCGTCCAAGTGCTTCGCTTTTCTTGGTCTTTCTTTTCCGCTACACCAACACCACGTTTTAGGGCAGTGCATACATGGTCGCATTTCGTATATGCTAGTTAAAGGCTGCGTGTAAATATTTTTTCCCCAAGCGCCTCGAAGATGCTGAGACCACTCGGGCACTAAAGAACCCAATAAACTTGGGGAGCAAACGAGGCTATAAATATAATTGGTTCGGGCCGCAAGTTTGATTAGAGGTCTTACATCGGTGGCTCTTGGACTGCAGGCAGCGGAGGAGGTCTCTAACTGAGGACTCTGATGGGCAAGCGCCTTGAAGGCCACCAGAGAGCTGGGCTAATTTGGGAGCAGGGTGCCGCACAACAGTTTCTGTTCTTGTGAGCGAGATTACTCCATGCTTACAAAGGGTTATTTTAGGGAGATAATGGGGTGGTTAGTGGTTCACAGCGTCCTGGACTCCATCCCCCTGGGGTGGGATTTCGTTGATCTGGGCAGTAAGGTTTTCAGCATTTCCCCGTTCTAAAGGAGCCGGTTGACCTAGTGAGCGCTCGCATAGGTGCATTTGGACTTGAAAAGAATTGTCTGCCCTCTAACTATTGAGTTCGGAGTAGCTTCAAGCAAAGACAACATTTTTATTTGATGGGAACGCAAACCACAGGACATGGGAAGGCTCTGTTATAGTTTAAAGCTTAAAGAGGATTGTGTAAACTATTTCCCATGCAGTATCAAATATTGTTTAAGGGACCCCTTTCATTTGGATAATGTAATATCGGACTTAGTAGATGGCATACGTGCTTTATAGCACTTTTCCTTCCTTGCAGGGGCCCAGGGCGCATGCTGATTGGTACCCATGCAATTCGTTTCCGCTTATATATACTGAAAATGGCTCGTAGCCGTCCATGCACCCAGATCCTGGACACTTCGAGTGTTGGTGCAGGTCGGAGCTGGTCGTGTCTATTGGTAAGTTGAGACTTCCGTGATAATATTCTTCGTGCTCTAAATGGGCAGGTTCACCCTTTGTTTTCAGGGTACCTGCGCTCCTCAGCAGGGGTTCAGTACTTCTAGCAGGAGTACCACTGCTGCTGAATTGCAGTTAGTGTGAGCAAAAGTTCAGCACTTTACATATTTGAATTTGAAGCACTTTTTCCTCTAAAAATAATGAGCACTCAAACATTTTCCCCGGGGCCAAAATGTTTTCTGATGTGACAGAGGGCCGCATTGATGCCAGTAGGGTGGCGGTCAGGAGGGAGGAAGTTTGGGGGAGGGGGCGGTGTTAGTAAGGGGGTATACTGGAAGCGCAGCATATATCTGCTGACTTTCACAATGTGAAACCAGAACCGATTGAATCCCAGCTTCCCCACTTTACCAAACTGTGATCCTACGCAATTTATCACGTTCCCTCCTTTTTCTTTATTACATATAAAAGGGTACTGAAATACATTACTGCAGGATGTGCAATGTGAAAAACGTTCTCCTGTTTGATTTAACAAACTGTTTAGTGTATAATAGGAACCCAGCTCAAAGAGTGCACTTAACTGACTTAACATCTTAGTTCACTATTGAGCTTGTTGTGAGGTTGGGTGGGGGGAGAAATTAAAGTAAATTAATGTTCGAAACCTACCGCCTTTAAAAAACAAAAACTTCTCAAGGCTGATGTGATGTACTAAGGCGAAATGGTTCTTTATGTTAATGAGATACACTTTAAATTCTGAAAAGATTAGATCATATTTTTATATTTTTGCTGCAAGATGTCTTTAAAACGGTGTTTCTAAAGTTAAACACTGCAGGATAAACTAGTTGCATCTTTGACTTCAATTAACCTTTACATAAAGGCTTGCCTGTTTATTTAACTTATTTGTCAGTGCTGAGCAGTGGTCGAAGTGGGGAAAAAAAGTAGGGGAACTGTGGGCGGAGAATCAGAGGGCGGGAATAACCCGTGGATTGGGTCAGTGGGCGGAGTCAGGTGTGGCAGAAAGAGCAAAATATCACAATTTTTAGTATTGGTTTCCTATTTCACTAACCGGTTACAGCTTATTACCTTATTTAATTTAACCAATGGATACACGTTTATTTAAGGTTTATTATGAGTTATTGACATTAGAATACATTCACAAAGTGGGATACGTTTCCAATCACACAATGTCCCAAATATCCTTAAAAGTGGAATCGCAAGCCATGTGTCTCCCAGCCATGGAGTTTGTCATCAGCACTTCTCCCTTTTTCCACAAGAGCAGTTGACCTCAGTGACAGTCACTGTTGCTCTAGGGCAGAGGTCTTCAAACTTTTTGATGCCGAGACCCCCCTGTCAAAAAATGTTAGGCGTAAGGACCCCCTCTGACAAAAAAATTCTAGAACTTGGTACTCATCATCATCAACAACCAAAAGCGCCCCCAATTACCACAGCAAATTATTTCACGGTGGGGAAATAGTATTAAACAGTGTTTAGCAAATCAAAGGTTTGTGGGTGACTGTGGTTCTGTGTCAGAGGCTTACTACACAGCTCAAATACAAAATCTCCAAAACGAATTGCCCAAAAATGCACAAATGGTACTGTACTTTATTTTTCAACAAACAAAACATAATTTGACTCAATTGGATGATAACACCTTTCTGAATCAGTGTGATGGGTGTGCCTGTTTTTCTCCAGAGAGACGGTCAATCTGTGGATGTATCCTAGCTACTGGACATTCAGTACAGTGGGAGGCTTAGTGTCTGGAAGGAGAATGGCACCCATTGTGAACACGTGTTCCCATGCATTTGGTGCAGGTGGAGGACAACATGTTGCACGGTCAGACTGGCTCAACTGAGCCTTCGTCTTGGAAAGGCCTTCGCAGGGTGAGGTTCAGAAGAGGGGTTGTGAAAGGTAGCAAAACACACTCATCTAGAGATGGAAGCCAAAAGACACCAGTTGTTTCTTTTTGTGGGTGAAGTTCATTGTACCCAGAGGCCGGTAATCTAACAGACAGGTAAACTAGATCATTCAAGATCACACAGGCAGTCGGCGAGGAGCTGAGTAGCCTCCAAATTAGCACACACGGCGATTCTGTGAGAGCCTGGCCTTGACATGAGACAGACAGCTGTTTACCGCATGCCATTGTCTCCTCCTTCTCCCCTCCCCGGTACCTGGGTGATTTATGCCGATTTATTGCTGACAAACTTATAGTGTGAAAATTAGAGTACGGAGTTCCTCAGTGGGTCATAGAACACAAATGAAGGTGATGTATAGTGAAAGGTTGGACCGAAATACTATGTGGAGGGGAATTCCTCCTTTCAGAACTAGGGCCCTCACACACCCGGCAAGCTAGGTGTCATGCTTCATCATATGGGCCTGCTCCTCGTCGGGTCGGCGCTGCAATACCCGACGGGCACCCATAAAGGGGCTCTTTGGCGGAGATCTTTTGTTCCTTGCCGTATAGGTGCCGTGGGTGTAAGGGGCCTAGTATGTGTAGATGTCAAAGTAAAGTGTGCAGATTAAAACAGGGGTGGGATTCCTCTAAATGACTTTATTCAGGGAGGACCCTAGCCTGATTAAAAAGAATATAGGAGAGGCGACAATCTGGCTACAATGTGTCGGAAATGCGCTCTACTCCTAGGTGGTCGACATGTTTCTCGCCTGGTAGTCACGAATGATCTGTGGCGATTCCTCAGGACCGTGTGTGAAGAACTATCTACAAATTAATGGTAATGTGGGCAACTACATACCATACAGTGGTTCTACGGGAGTATTATCCGCAGGTGAGAAGCCAACCTTTGAAGGAAACATAGGGAAAAATACCTTATGTAGTATTTGTGCATAAATCATCATACATCAGGCAACAATTCATTAAATGTGTCCATGACCTCATTATCAGTCATATACGGTGTGATCAATATGGCTTGATACTTCTAATTTATCAACATGTGGAGAGTAAAAAGGTGCGATAGTAGCACGACCGTGACTTAAAATATACTAAAACCAGCAAAAATGATGAAAAGGCTGCAGTGGTGAGATTAGTCTAAACCTCACCTCAACTTTGTAAGATCGTGCTTCATCAGTTGCAGCAGGAAAAAGACACACATAATGTTGTGTCTAAACAAGGAAAAGTTTAAAAGTAGTGATTAGCAGGTAAGCATAAAAACTGCTAACCATCAATTCTAGGGGCCCCATTGGGTCGCCAGTCATGCCATGCAGCGGCGATAGGGGGCAAGGCAGTGTGCAAAGTAGACCGCCCGTCCTACTCGTAAAAAGGGCCCTGTATAACTTATTCTGGGGCTTCAGGCGGTAGCTCAGAAAGCACTGCAGCAGGGGGCGTCTCAGCAAGGTGAGGTCCCGGTACTGCAATGTAACAGAGGGCCCTCTTGAGCCCGTATGAGTAAGCGGGAGGAATTAATATTAGTCAGGACTAAGATAGTTACCCCATGGCACTGTTCGCCACACCCGCTTACCTCCGATGCTGGTAGGAGACGTGGGGCGAATCCAGAAAGCGTCTTAGATACTCACCTGCTCCAAGAAGAAGAACAGTGGTTGACCTACCCCGCTCCGCTGCAACCGGGATGGTAATGTCCCTCAGTGTGGACTGGTCTATATACCTCTCTTAATTGCAAACGGGGGTGGGGCGGGCACTCAATGGTTTTCACCTATGATAGAGCTGGTCATGGAAAATGATGCCACGAGAGAAGTTTTGGCACACATTGGTATTCAATTCCACAATGACAACAGCATATATGCGGAGACACCATTCAGCGTTGAGTCACATGTGCTTAGTTTAGGACACAAAATCTCATTGCAAACAAAATAGCGGGATGTGATCTATATGAACTGAAGACCCACAAAGCATTCACTGCTCCAGTGTGTCAAAGATATTGTATTTTATTGTAATTGCATTTATATAGCGCTTATTACCCCTGACGAAGAGTCGGAGCGCTTTTTCAGCGAGTAGCACGCTTCTCCAGAATCCATAAAGGATTAGTGGTGAATTAGTATAGTGAAAAAGGAAAGTAATTACAATGGTGGTTATGGTATTATGTTATTTGGATTGAGAAGGATAGTGGAGGGATATTTTGGAGCTCACAGCAGTAGTAGGAGGCTTGGGATGAGTAAATGGGAGACGGAGGGGGAAGAGTCAGAGGGAAGGGTTTAGAAAGGCTTGTTGGGGGGGGTTAGAATAGTAAAAGAGGTATGAAAAAGTTAAGAATTAACTAAATGGACATTTCTAGAGTTAGTGCTTGGCCACGTTTGCTGACTAATGCTATGATTTTACTCATGAGAAGATACTTATGCATTGAAACTGTAGTTGTATCGACATGGTTGACTAAATGTTCTGGCATATTCTTATGTTTTGCTGTATTACCGCAAATAGTACTTCCATTGCTCGTCATTTATAGAAGCTTTCTGAATACATTTGAACTACAAAATTTAAAATACTCCATGTTTTGGAATCTTGTTTCTTTGCAAAACACATGACTAAACATAATTTTGTAATTACAAATGTCGTCATTTTTCTAATGTGTATAGCACCAATATCTTTCTTTGCAGGACATAATTATCTGTTTCTAACCACAGCTGAAATTCAGAAGGCTATTTAGGTTTCCATGAGCACATATTCACCAATCTATTTAGAACTTTTTGACAAAAATTATGTCCTCAGATGAACTCTCCCAGACCGGTTTTAAATGATTCCTCCGCGTGATAAAGTTTTTGTACTACAAAAACCCCCACATCAAGTAAGGTGCAATCATGGATGTTTACACATGAACAAATAACCATCGCTTTTTTTTGGAAAGTGTGGCAACTGTAGTTGGACAAAGGCATCATATTAATCTGCTGCGTCAAGAATAAAAACGGAAAGAACATGGAAAATAAACATTTCAATGTCACAAAAATGAATATGAAACTGCTGCTACAAAAACAGAAAGTACACCGAAAATAAACACCATTCCACAGTCATAAAAATTAACCGGAGCATTTTTCCTGTCCCCTCCCACCCACATGGCTCAATCAAAGAAACAGATAAGAATCTGTGTGTGTGTCTTTGCGTGCGTGCAAGATAGTTTCAGTGTATGTTGTCTGCAGCTGAAAAGCCAGGGCATGGGGGATGAGAGGGGCTTACCTAATTATTCCCGGAAGTTTCGGGTTGTCTTGGAAACCAGCCGGGAAGGAGATCCTAATGCAGAGTCAGCAATGAGCCACGAAGATGAGTTGCAAAAGGAACACGAGGTGAAAGCAGCGACGGCCAAGAAAGACAACTGGATCCAGTTAAAGGCAGCAGTGACGGCGCAGAACTCCGTGGAAATACAGCCTGCATTACGAAGGTGCTGGTCCATCTTTATGGACAAAGTTCGCGGGCATTTCCTGGTGTGCATGCTGCAGTCTCTCTGATTGGAGGACAGGCATTGATGACGTTGCCACATTATGATTGGCTTATTTTGCCCTGTCCTCCAATCAGAGAGGCTCCTGAGATGTAATTATTTCCAATCCAAAATGAAACGTAAACGTTTTGGATTCGAGGCAGCAGTGAGGCAGGTAAATGCGCGACCCCCTTCCAATGACTCCACGCCCCCCCTGGGGGTCGCGCCCCATAGATTGAAGACCTATGCTCTAGGGTGTGCTGCTTCATAGGCCTGCCTGCAAGACTGGAGGTGAACTTCAGAATGAATTGTGGCGGACAGGCCTTCAAGGTTAACCCACACATGCCACTGCTAGGGTCCACCTGCTGGTGCTAAGACACCAGGGCTTTTACGATCTGCGGGGCCTTCTAAGGTCTAGTATGGGAATGTGCTCCCTCGGGGGGAGAGGTCTGGTGGACTGGTCATGAAGGCTGAACTTGGTTCCCCAGTTCCAAATTCAGCAGCTCTGACCATAGTGCCACATCCTCTCCCCCACTGAACACCATACTGCCCCACTGAGAAACTCGCACTGCACTGACCCGCTATAAACACCCAGATGTGAGACAATTCAAATTACGCACTAGACAAGAGCAATATGCTGCCTAAAAAAAGATTAACATCCTAGAAAAAGCAAACACTCAGAGGGAATGCAAGATTAAGTTAAGCATGTGAAATGTAAGCAGGAACAACATGGTTACCTTTTTCTTTTTACACTAATTATTCAGAACTTAGGGGGTGCTTTTGCCTGAAAAGTTAAGGCCATGACTACAGGGCCCAGAAGGGACCCGCTTCAATGCCCATTGCTTGTATCCGTACAAAACGTAAGCAGTATGGTTTAAAAAGACCACGTTTGTGAATACAGAGCCGCAGTATGCATTTTGTTTTCCAATACACCCAACAAGCAGGTATTTCAGTACCTTCAGGAATATTACACTTTCCCACCCAGGGAAAACATCGTTGTTCAAAGAGCGAGGAGACAACAAAAGTAGCGCTTCACTGGCAAACACTGTACAGTGGCGCTAATGTGTTTAGGTGTGAATAAATCAATCTGGCCACCTTGCAACCACTCTGTCTTGCTTTAGTTAGTTATTTTTCATATTTTGAATGTTTTATTTCTCTCCATCCTGAGGCTGCACTTAGAAATTGAAAAATGTCAGAAAAAGACGACGTTTCCAGCAAGTGTTTTTCTCTTTTGGATCCATTTCACAGGGGAGCAAATAAACGAAAGGTGGAAAGAAAAGGTAATACCTGTTTCTTGAAGTCTCGGTTTTTACTACATGAGGAGGAGGGAGACAGAGGGAAGAGGGGGACAAAGAGGGGGGCAGCTGCCAACGGCAGGAGAACTGGACACTGTCCTTGTCGTCTTTGGGCACGAAGGAAAAGACAGTCCTTTTCCTTCTCCGCCCGTCCCCAAAAGCCGAGACTTAACTATCGGCCTTGGCGATTTCTGCCGTTCGGGAGGCATGTTTAAAATAAGAAAGTAGGGGAACGGACTTTAAGAAATTAAAGAAGTAGGGGCACGCCGTGCCCTGCCGATCCCGCCCACTTCGACCACTGGTGCTGAGTCGAAGACAGCAGCTCAGGTGCTGCTTTTGATCAGGGGCTGCCTGCGGTCCCGGGCCGTACTTTGAGTATCACTGCTTCCCAAAAATATTTTCGTATTCCTTAGGATGCAATATTCCGTCTTAGGGAAATTAAAGTTGGTGCTCTGACATGCGTTATAACTGACTCCATCCAGGGATTCCCTTAAATCCAGGACCCTCGTATCAATGACTAGCATGGCTAAAGGATGAACACTGCACCCACCCTGCATCCGTCCAAGTGCCTCTCGGATCCCTAGTGAAGTCTCCACATCTGGTGGCGCACACAGTGCATATCAGATGTCCTCATGCCACGGGGGTCCCACTGTCTACTTTCCATCTCCAGTGGAGGACGGCAGAATGCCATCGGCGCCTTCTCCTCTGGCCATGGTAAGCCCCCTTTAAATCACTGATGCTTCCCCTTCGTCTCAGCCTGCCGCTAGTGAGTATGGAGGGCTTCTAAACTCTAGCCAGAATAGGGTGGCGCCGCTCCTTGGCCTGTGCTCCCGCGATGCCCTCTGTGGGTTCCTTGGGGCTCGTCATACCCACTTGTCCTCGGTGATACGGAGGGTGAGCCCCGCCTTAACCCATCTAGGTACAGGGGGAGCGGCGCAGGGAAGCTCATCACCCTGACCCCTGGTGAAATTGGCAGGAATATTAAATTTCGCATCGATGGATTAGCCAAGCACTACCCACGCTCCAAATCCCAGTTTTTTAACGCATGCGTATTTCTCAAGCGGTTCACGAGTAAGTTTGATATGACAACATCCACATTAAAGAACATGCATGAGTCATATTGCCGCTTGGTTAATGCTCGGCCCTGACCAGTCCAGCCAGAGCAGTGTGGATAACTGGGGTTATGGGTCCTCCCCGCTGGAGGTTTGCACCCTCGGATTTCTGCTCTTTGCAGTGTCCCACCTACGACTCGGGGCTCGGATGGCAGCAGATGGGGGAGGAAGCTGTGGGCACATGGCAATACATTCTGAGGGCGCCCCCACCCTGCTTCTGGAGGTGGGCAGAGGTGCAGGGGGTGGTACTCAGAACGCACCGTGGCATTATATGCCCAGCTCCTGTGGACTCTGCAACACCTGGGAGTTGCACTCTATGCAGAAGACTGTACCCTGCATGGATTGCTTAGGACTTGTACTTGCTACTTACATTAGTGACAGTGTGGCGAGGGTGTGGCCTCATGGCCAGAGCTGCCGACTTTGGAGCTAGGGAACCAGGTTCGAACCTCGGCGTCGGCTCGCCATCCTGTGATTCTGGGCAAATCACTTAATCTCCCTGCGCCTACCAAAAAAAAATGAATCTCCTTGTGTAATGTAACTGCTGCTCATGAAAAGCGCTCCAATACCTTCGGGCCGAGTTCACGCTATATAAATCTGCAAAAAAATGTGCAGTCTTTTAGTAGTCACTTCGCTACCAGGGCAGCATCTTGATTGGTCTTTCAGTCTGTTCTGCCAGCCATTGGTTTGAACTTTACTTGGGATCTCCAGGCTTGGCTGAGCTACTCGAGTCTTAGCAGCAATGCAGTAACTCTGGCTATGACATCTGCACCCCTGCTCCTGTCGCACAGACCTGAATGCAGAATGAGGTAGCCAGAGCTCCAGGACCACTCAAACCAGGGTGCAAACTTCGGCTGTCTCACGATTGAAGCAGCGACACTGTTCTGCCTTTAATTCCACAAAGGGTGGCACAGATGAAGCTGAATACCGAAAAGGGTGTTCTTAGAGTCCAGCTGCTATTAACTTACTCCCGCCATCTCTGCTTTGGTCATAGACCACGCTTCATGTCCCACTGCGTTTTCTGTTTTGTGAAGCAGTCACTGCAGTCTCTTCAGGGCTTGGCTTTGTTTCGATATAGTTTGGCATCTGCCTCCGCTGAGACTCTTGAATCCTACAGGCAAGACTTGGTTTGCAGTATTGATTATAAGTAAAGTGGGAGTTAATGTGTAGGGGCGGTGTCACAAGAGGAACACTGATTCCACCCAGTGCTTAATTTGTAAAAGAATAAGTGCTGGGGCCCAAAGTTTTGCTCGGAAACCGACAGCCTAAATCCAAGGCTGCATTATCTTGATCCTACCTCGTATCACTTTAACCATCAGACCCGCATGCCCCTTTATCTCTCGCTGGTTCTTTCTTAAATTGACACGTTTTCTTTCTCTTCCTTCTTTCTGCAATTTTTTCTCTTGCCATGGGACGGACGTGCCAGGCCCCAAACAGGAGTGCCAGGGGACCCCACCTGCATTCAACAGCTCAATTTATGCCAAATTTCACCTTACTTCACATGATTGCAGCCACAAAATATTCCCCTGCCCCTCTTGATGGGCATCACATCCTATGCAAATGGGAAGTTGCACCCATTTTTCAATGTTTTATTGTCCCTACACTACATAAGCATCTAGGGCTGGCCTTAGGCATGAGTGGCCTGGGCCCACGGGGCACAGCAGGAAGCTGCCTGACCTAGTGTCATGCAAACAGCAGCTTGTCCATCCTACTTGGTCTCAATTGGGTCCTGTTACTGCCTTTGTAGTCGGCCCTTAATGTACATCAGCAGAATTGTTATCACCTAAACAACCCCCTGCCCTCAATCTTCCTCACACTTCTTCCCTCAGACAGCAGCAAACACCAAATTTTCGTTCCGCCCACAATTCTGCCCTCGTCAATCTGATTTAGGGCCGGCCCTGTAAGCACCACAGTCCTTTGTGGTGAGTAGTTCTCCATGCAGTTACCCATAGCGATTTTTCACGAAAGCACTACTTGTAGGCTGTCCCAGTCTAAATTGCAAAACACCAGCTTCCACCAATCCATAAATCTGTGCTCAGTAGGTGGGTAACTTACCATCTGTAGATAATGAACCTACATATGCACCTTTCGGACCTCTGGCTTCCATGAGGAATTGAACTCTCCAATACTTCTGTGCTCCTACTCTCACCTCTTGATGGTTCAGCTGATTATATTAGATGTTATATGTGCCCCAGATTATCTTAATCCTACCCACCATAAATTCTAAATTTTGACCAATCTAGAGGCCACTAAAATTATACATGTAGTTTGTGTCCAACATTAAAAAATACTCCGTACTCATTGCCAGCAATCTGAGTTTTCCACATTTCCAGTGGCAGCTCAGTGCATGATCCTGGCAAACAATTGCTGCAATGAGTTCCACATGGTGGGAGCCATTACTGAATAGCTCCTTACAACCCCCCGGATCTTCTCTTCCGAAAACCAGGTAGATGTTCTTTCAGAGACCCGGCATCGACAGGGCAGCCTAAGGCAGTCCTCAAGGTGAGGAGGGCTTCTGCATACCTGCTGGTAACAGAGCAGTAAGAGTGGCCACTCAGTTACTCCTTATGGCTGCATCGAATGCATGGAGTAAAGTGGTCACTGCATAAATGAGATTAAATTAATGTCCAATACTCTGAAATGGATTGACATTAAGCATGTATTTCAAATTGAAAACGGTTCAATGCTGAAATTGATTAACAGCATGAATACATTTAATTTACAAAGGAAAAGTGCATACTTTTATTTAACTTGTGAATGGTTGGATGGTTAATGTTGTGGGTTGTAAACTGCTTTTAATAGCACAAATGTTTAAATATGTGACGCATGTTAAATCCTACTGCTGACTACTCTAAATGACCAACCTAAGTCTGGTTAAACCGCCAATGCTCCCCTTCTACTTGAATAGAACAATTGCAAATATTAACCCTGCTTCTTGATGTCTCATTGCGGTGGCTCTGTTAGAGGGCGATTTAGCAAAAATCCCTTGTATGGCTTGCTTTCAGACGAACGGTAACAATCACAATGTTTCTTTTAAGTAGCCTTCTCCGCTGCAGCAAGAAAACACTGCAGTGAATGCTTCACTTTAAGACGCGTTTTTCTTTAACCAACCCAAGCAGTATCTAGGTTTATGGACCTGAACTCATCAGGTGCGGTCATAAGCGCAGTCCCTTGTTGTCTTTATCTTGAACCCCCTGCTCTTAGGCGTTGTGCAGGAGTATCCTTGTGCACATGTTACAGAATCTTCCTTGTAGTATGAGGTCAAGTGATGTATTTATAGGGTTCTGATGAGAATGTAGTGAAGTCACTCCGACTATTGGGAGCCTTCCGGTTGTATCTGCCTATGCCAAGGGTCCTGAGACTTTACAATAAAGCATAGTGAGTACTAAACTTGTGTTTGAACTATTACTAACATAACCTCGCTCAGGAAGTTAACACCTATCAATACATCATTCTGCAAAGTACAAAAATGCAGTCCCTTGTTGAGAATTATGCAACCTGCAGATCGGCATCAGAGCAAATGTTAAAAGGCAAAAAGCCAAGGCTATCCCAAACAAGGCCTCTCAAATCCGAGGCAATACCGGCTGATGTACTTTGGCTATCTTTAGTCACAGCAGAAGTGTCGGTTGTGTTCATTAATCAGAAATAAAACTGTTTAATCCTTAGTTTGCAGAATGTTAAAGCTTTGTTTCTGATGGGTCCTGCTTTTAGTTTTTGATTATAAATGTATTTTCTTAATATTATTTCATTGCAGGCTTTCACAAGGAGTAGCTGTATTTGATGGTGGATTGGCTGTGGATTCCTTGGAATTTATTTTTTCCATGCGGGGATAATGTGGATACTGTTGGGATTTCCTCCAATCAAACTGCTCCCCCAGCTCCGTCCTAAACTGTAGTTCTTATTTTGTTGTTGAGGTGGTTTCCTTGATTTCCTTTTATCTAACCTGTTCTGCTGGAGCAGTTGGGGATTATTTTACCACTCTGGGATTCATTGGTGGATGTTTTGATTGGACATTTGCTGGATCCTAAATGGCTGGATTGTTTTCATCACAACAGTAAGTATTCTAAATTGTTCTGTAGATTTAGATATAAAAAATGACATTATTTACACCTAATCTCCAACTGGTTAATTTAGCATCAGCTTTTGTTTACTGATTTTGCTTGACTCAATTGCTAGTAATTTTTGCTTTTTACAGTGTACATTGTAAGGATATTTTTTCTAATATTGCTTGTAGAAACTCAGTTTGACATCTTTATACTCAGACCGTTGCTCGTCGAAGGGGATACCTTTGGTGTATGCTTGCCTCAGTACTGTTTGGAACCCCTACCAACGAATGCAACATGTTCCTGCCGTGGCTGAAGTCTATTTTTGTACATAAAAGTAACTGTCAAACTTGAGCAATTTAATTGCAGTGGTGGAAAATGCAAATATGCAATTGCTTCCGTTATCTAGTAACAGGGGTATACTTCACTATTGGATTTTAAGAAGTGGTCTCTGGAAAAAACACACTGCTTGCCCTAGCAGTAAGAGAAGCCATTCAGTTAGTCCTTTCTGCAGCTCACGGCATCAAATGTATGGAGTACAGTGGTCACTGCATAAATGACACTAAATGACCAATACTTCAATTAAATGGATTCATCTACTTTGATAACTGGATTACACATTGACAGTTAAATGCTAAAATTGCTTTACACATTAATGTTTGCTTCTGCATCGTACAAAGGTTGGCATACTCCAAACTGTTTAACAGCTTACATCCTTAAATTGCTATCTCAAAGCAGTCTTCCACTATATTCCTAAAACCCCGCATGGGAAACTAAACATGACCTTTTCAGTCGATTCCTTTCAGCTTGATTCCTCCTTTCTTCAGTGACCCTCTCCTTACCTTCCCCTGCATGCCTTGTATTGGTATAGCCTCGGTCTCATGCGTGCCTTAATCTTTCATTGTATTTCTGCAAAAAGGTGCAACATTTCGTATATCACACCCAGTACTGCTTTAAAACCTATCCCTGCAATTTAGCATTACTTAATAGCCAACCGATCTCGCCACCCATTCACCTGAAACCACATAACCCCCCACTAATCACACCTAGCTGGTATCCATATAATCCATCCTAAAGTAACTGGAGTTAAATACATGCAATATATCTGGAGAGCACGACTAATCACAACCACTGCATGAACCCCTAACGTTGTGCTCAGGAGTAGCATGCTACACTCCTGAAAGTTTCAGTCTCCTCTGGGGTATTAAGTGCTATATAAACACAATCCCTTCACAAAGGGAAAGTGTATTTACTTGATAGGATGTTTCAATCTATGGATTGTAAACCACTATCTAATTTAAATCCTCAAATTCAAAACCCCTCCAGCATAAAGTTCTTTACAGTGCATGTCTGCTTCTCCTGAACGCTAATTTACAAGCAGTCTAGCAAATGCTTTAAATCTGGAAATGTAATATCTGGCAGATGTTACGTCTTACTATTCCAGTCAACCCAAGTCTACATAATGCCCTAGTTTACACATTGTAATTAAAATACAAACGCAGGGGATGTCAAATGTTGGAAGTCGGATAGGTCTGATGCTAAAAGCTACAGTTTACAGTAGTTTCAATGGTACAACTGTTCCTTAAGCCATATACATGCAGTAAACTGCTTATTTGCATATGCAGATGGGAGTTAAGATGCCCTCTTTCCTATTGCAGATGCAAACCATTAATGACTAGTAAAACGACACTTGCAAATTAAACATGCTTCTAGCTACTCTGGCCCTCATTACCTAGATTCTTCTTGAGCTCACTAGGCGCTGTCCTAATTCGGGAAACCAAAATATTGCCTCATTTATAGCACTCTACAAAGTAAAGAAATTGTTTTATTGAAAACCTGCTCGGGCACCTTGCATAGCAGCATTCAAGCAAAAGTTGAAATGCCACAAACATCCCAAAGACTATCAAAACAAATGCCTCACAGAAAGCACAAGGCAACACATGTTGCTGTAATCTGACCCATTTACTCCCCTGAAATGGGTCGCTAGTTCTATCCATTATTCTGAAGTTAACACGTTTGCACCCTTTAGGTTCCGAATTTTTACAGCTTAATTTCTGATGTTTTAGTTTAGCCTAATCAATTTATGGGCCTAATCTTGTTTCAATGCAGATTTCCATATGGAGCGGCTGTTTGGATTTTGAGAGCAATTGCTTTGGACTTTGGAATATGTGGATTCCCTGGATTGTTTTTTCGACGGAGGAAATGCGGATAGTGTGGAGTTTTTATCCTGTCAAACAGTTCCCTGCTCATCAACTTTTAATGTTGATTGCTGCTTTTCGTGCTGATTTCTAATTTTCATGGGTTTTTCGTGCTGGTTTGTTCCATTGGAGCGTTTTTTGTATTTTGTTTTTTCGGGCTTTTTTATGGTTTACTTCTCTGGGATTTATTGGATGTTTGGATTGGACAGTTCCTGGATCGTCGATGGATCATTTTCATCACAACTGTAAGTAGCTTAAATTGAAACTAAGTACTGAATTTGCACACTGTCTGAAACTTGTGGAGTCAGATTGTTTAAACTGGTGTTGCTTGACTCGTTGTGCTAAATTTGCTTTTGTAAATCATTCTGAAAATGTATAAATTGTGGTAGTTTTTTCTTGCCTGTGGGCATTTTGCTTTACGTCTACATATGCAAAACTGTTGTGCATCCAAGTCGAACATTGCGTCAGCCCTGTTTGGGACCCCTCCAAATGCTGCTTGGAGCCATGGCGGAAGTCCTATTTTGTACATAAATAGGCAAAGTAATGTTTATTTAGACCAAGTTTTTAAACAACAAACAGTAAAACAGGTATCCGTATATATGAAGGAAAATAGGAAGATCAATTTTCCCATCCGCTTCATTGCACAGTGTATTGATTCATAAACATAACTATCAAATGAGATCAACACTTTCTTTTGGGTGGCAGAAATGCCATAACTTGCATTTTCCAGTGACTAGATTACACTTCAGTATTGGATGTTGTGAAAAATTGAAGAATTAGATGTGGGGGTGTTGGAGGGTGTAGTAAACCCACCTTAAATTAGTCCTTGTCAGAGTGAGCCAAGAGTTGCTAAATCAGCCTGTGCTTAACCCTCTGGTAGCTTGGCACGAAGCAGTCTGGCTTAACTGAGTACTGCATTAATACTTTACACAGCCTCTCCCTTTAATAAAGGGAAAACACGAACCCTCCCCCAATAAACTTGGAATATATTTTTAACAATGGCAAATATCCCAATAATTCGAACCAGAGGTATGATTTTTTAAAATTTTAATTAAAAATGGCACAAAAGCGCGAACGCTGTTATCTTTTAACGCTAGACTGGGTCAATCAAGTTAAGGCCAACTCCAATAGAGTGCAAGTTGGGTACAGGGACCAGGTTCGTCCCATTTGGAAAGTTTATCTTGAGACTTCAATGTCTCTGAAAAAGTAGTTTAGCCATTGGTGGGGCAAGCTGGATCAAAAGCAGGTCTTGACCTCCAGTTGCTGAAGAGCCTGGTCCAAGTGTAGTAGTTGACGAAGATGGGAGAGCCAAGCAGACAGTCTGTTGTCAGGATGAACTCTGGTTGATGCTAGGCGCCTGGATTGTGCTCTCTACGTTCAGACTTGGAAAGCTTCTGTGCGTTAGATCTCCTTCAATGAGGCACATCAGCAAGCTGAAGCCAACCACTGATTCAATGTTGGCTGCTGCGAAAGCTGTTCTGGTCTCCACCTGTACTCCTAGGAGAAAGTTGGCAAGAAGTTTAAGTCCCACTTGCAGTTTAGGAACAGGAGTACTCAAACACCAGCCAAAGGTCCAAGACCTAAGAGTGCAACAGGGGGTGTGGGGGTGGTGTTGAGGACTCCAGGGCAGGTCCAGTTCATGTTAAGCAGTTGCAGGGAAAGGGCCTCTGGAAGCTTGTTGCCCCTGTAGCTCAGGTCAGCCAACTGACAGTCACTTCTGGGGTCTGTTGTTCAAGGCAAGAAGGTCCAGTCTTGCTCAAGGTTATTCAGATGGGGGCCGGGTCAGGAGGGGGGCAGTGAGGCATGAATTTAGCACTCCATACTTTAAATAAAATTGAAAATGATCGGAGTGGACATGGTCTCAGCCATACAATCGCTTAAATTCCACTTGTGTGGATTGGTAGATCTAAAACGTGTACTGAAGAAAAGGATGTCCATTGAAATCTAAGTATAGCTCAGTAAATCAGATCCTCACTACTGTTAGTCACGGGTATAACTGATGGAGAAAGGGATATGGCAATGGAAATATTGCTATAGACCATATCTAACGAGGCCTGGGAAGAACCTCCCGGGGCATCTTAGCCTCACTACGCATCTGTTGGATGTTCTTGCAGGCTGTAGCCCTAGGGGAGGAAGAGAATTAGAAGCATTTCATTGACCTGTTAACCTGTGTTGGACTTGGCCCTTTATGCAGGGTCATCCCTGAACTTTTTGCCTTCCTCCTGTACTTTTTCTGACCTGTTTGTTGGTTTGATGACTCTGGGCACTTTACCACTGCTGATCAGTGCTAAAGTGCATATGCTCTCTATGATAAATTGATGTATGGATTAGTGACTCCATGTTTGGCCTATTTGATTCACTGTCAGACCCTAGTACAGTGCACTGGTTGTGCCCAGGGCTTGTGACTCAAATGCTGCTGGTGGGCTTGCAGCACTGGTTGTGCCACCCACAGGAGCAGCTTGTAAAGTCTCAGGCCTGCCATTGTAGAGCCTGTGGGCAGTCTGGTACTGCCATGTCGGCTTGGTAAGTGCACCCACTTACCAGTCCCCAAACCTTCCCTTTTCTTCATATCAGACACCCCTATGGTAGGCCCAAGGGCAGGGTGCACTGTAAGTATAAGGTAGGACATGCCCTGGTGTGTGTGGCATGTCCTAATAGTGAATTACAGCCATTTTCGTTCACTATTGCAAGGCTACCTGTTCCCCATAGGCCAGAATGGGCAGTTTGATTATTACATCTTATAATCCTAACTGACCCAGGGAACATGGTAGAAAAACGAATTTAGTATGCCTGAACTCAGAATGATTAAAATAAATCTTTTAGTGAAGTTGGTTTTAACATTCTGTGTTTGAAAATACCACTTTTAGAAAGTAGGTATTTTCTTGCCTAACTATCCAAGCCTGCCTCTGCTAGGTTGTGTATTCCATGTCTGGTTTGTGAGTGACAGGGGCTGGGGGATTCCAGGAGGCAGGGGGATTCCAGGAGGCAGGGTGAGTCAGCTCAGGGCTGAATAGAGATCTCCATGTAGAGTGGTGGGAGGAGTTGCACCTGGGACCTGGATAGGGCTGTGCCTTCCCTCCACAATGCTGGCTCCACCTCCTGTGGTGCGTCTGATGTCCCTGGCCTGCACTGTGAAAGGAAAGGAGTCTTGTCAACAAAGTGCTCCAGGACTGACCAGAACTGGTTTGGACTAGGCAAAGGCCTCTCTGCCTTCAGAGACAAAGGATTTTGGTGTATAAAAGAGGGGACCCAAACCCCAAGACTTTAGATCACTTTTGGGAAACAAGAAGAACCTTTGCTGAGGAGAGGAACCAGAGAAACTTAGGAGGAGACTATCCCTAAGCGTGAGGGATTGGCCTGCAGTGGTTGCCTGACTGCCAAAGAAAGGAAAGGAACTTTGTGTGTACTTTCATCAACTTGTGAAGGATCTCCAAGGGCTTGAGAGAGCTTGCCTCCTGCTGAAGTCTCGGACAACAGACTTCACCAGCCAGCTCCCCAAGAGTCTTTTTGCAAGTGCCTGCTGCTGTGCTGGGCTTTCTGAGGTACTGCGTGTAGCAAGGAGCTGGAAGCGCGACTCACGAAAAAGCGCCGCCGCAACCGAAGCGCCTCGCATCACCAGAGAAGAGGATCGACGTCGCATCAGACGCCGCCGCATCAACAGAGAAGCGTGTCTCCGCCGCTGCAGCTGCCGCATCATTGCCGAAGCACCTCGCATCGCCGGAGAAGAGGATCGACGTTGCACCAAACGCTGCCGCATCACCGGGAAGCGTGTCGCAGGGCCTGTCGCGGCTCAGAAGAATGGTTGAGTCGCCGCACGGCCGTCGGGCGTGCACACATCGTGTCGCATCAAGAAGACGCCATCTTTGTCGCATTGCACCGGATCTTCATCGCATCACGGCGCTGCTGGTCGCATCGCCACGGAAGCGCAGTAAGAAACAGACGCATCACCTCCCCACGTCGATGAACCGACGCATCCCCTACGCATCAGTAGGGACCCGACGCATCACCGTTCTTGCATGTAAGGAACCGACGCATTACCTTCCCTGCAACACTTTCGTTGTATAGCGTTACGCATCCAAAGGTACATTGTACTCGGTGTCGCATTTTACATCTTAAGAGAACTGAGCTAATTCTACCATTTTTGAAGTACAGTTTTGTGGATTTTTGTCGTTTGTGGTCTTGTGTTAAATCTATATAAAAATACTTATTTTTAATATACAACTTGTGTGGTGTCCATCTGTAGTGCTGTCACTATTACTGTATGCGTTCACAAATGCTTTACACACTGCCTCTGAGATGAGCCTGCCTGCTCGTGCCAAGCTACCAAGGGGGTGAGCAGGGGTATTTTAGTAGTGTATCCCCCTTACCCTGACTAGAAGCAAGGGTCCCTATTTGGTCAAAGGTACCTACCTCTGCCAACTAGAGACCCCCATTTCTAACAACCTGCATGACCTAAAGTAACGTTTCTGTCCTCCTTAGGTTGCAGCTGCACAGGGCCTCTTGGAAGAGAGGCAGCTTGTGTGAAGACACCAAAGGTAGGAGGGCCCTGGCCTTTCTAATGTATTGAGGTACTGCTTTCCAAAGTAAAGTGGTGTTTTAGTCAGATGTAGAATAGGCAGAATGTATACTGTTCAAGGCCACATGATTACTTAAGAGCTTGCTTTGTTGTATTGGGCTATTTCTTTCAAGGTCTGCATCTGCATGGCTGATTTGTGATTACGTGGTTGTTTTGCGATGTAGGGCTTTTGCTTTTCAGGTTGGCAATGTAGGGCTTTTGCTTTGCAGGTTGGCATCAACTTAGCTACTATACATTGGTCAACTGATAATGTGATTTTGTGGTTTGTTATGGCTTATTTTGGACTTTTGTGGTTTGCTGTTCTGTTTATTGGTGGCCAGTTAGCGCAGACAGGATGCTGGTTTCTTTCTACCCCTTCCCCATTTAGGGCAGGAGCAGTTGGTGTTTCCTTCCCAGAGAACATGGCGAACTACAGAGGAACTGAAATATACTTAAGGTAAGGACTGCATGCTGTGGTACTTTCCTTGTCGTGCTTGTGTAGGCATTTACTGCCTACCAAGAATATATTTTAAATATTGAAATGATAGCTATTTAATGCCGGTTTGCCCTGGTCCACTCCGTGCATGGAGCACGATATTCTTGGCTACGTAACTAATCTCAAAATAGCATAACCTGGGTTCTTGAATAATTTTGTCCTTCAGCTGATGGGGTAGACTAGGCAATATCATGGAATATGCAGCGTTCAACATGTTGTAAATGGGAGCGTGCTCCGTCAATGTTTAGTACTATACAGCTAAGGGTTGTTTGCTTGTTCGGTAATTTGCAGCATCCTTGTGGTAATGCCAGTGGCTCACTGCAGTATCTCCCATAGAAATAAAAGAAGGCAGTCCCTTTATATATAACACTGATAACAAAACTGAATTGTGATGTATTTCCTGAACTGATTTTAATTGATCTTCATTGTTTTCTCGGCTTTCTCTCCCTCAGGTAAAATGGAATGACTTCAATGAAGTTTTGAGCTGTTCAGGCTCAACTTGCAAGATCTGCGCATATCCTGTTTGGAATCTACCTGTGGAGAGCACAGTACCAAGCCTTCAAGTGACTCTTGTGTCTAAGGTGGCTTTGACGAGCCCCTTCATTATTTCTTCTCCATTGGCCAAGACTCTTGCTTGTGATTTTGGCCGATCACAAACTTTGCGTCTACCTAGTCTTCCCCTTTGCATGCTACTAGGCAGCACCAAATCTAGTATTTGTTGGGCCTTGACAAGTATCTTCAATGACCATGGTACACAGAGGAGTTTTGTGATCACATCCAGAGGTGCTGCGCGTAGCACCAAGGCACAACTTAACTTAAAGGCAAGCCCTGATCACTCCAATTTGACAGTTGCTGAACCTGACGGCACTAAAATATTATGTTGAGACAGGCTAAGATCTGCATTATTCAACCTTACGGAGTGATCGTTTCTCAAATAGTCCATCCAAGGCAAGTAGATATGCCACATTTCATGGACATGAGCAAGTTGCGTGCAGGATGCTTTGCCATTTGGAGGCATGGGACAGTGCAGCAACCACTCTGAACACGTGCCGGTGCAAATGATCAGACTTTGGAGGCGATCTTTGGGGTCCACCAGATGGATTCACTCCACTAGAGCTCATGACTGCTGCAAACAAGAAATGGTAAGTGTCTGGGGCCAACAAATGAATTGCAGGAAGAAAACCCCAGGCTGTACAGATTGGGGCGGTGGGTTCATCAAACCAACTGGCTGGAAAGATCTCATTTCTTTATCTTGGTATTTGTACTTGCGCAAGTGAACTGGCCACTGTGTCCTAGCACACGCCATACAGGGGTGGCGCACTACCACAAATACATTCATGTCCTGATCAGATTTTTAATTTGGGAATTCTAGTTTCTGGGGGTGGCAAATGTGTTGGGGCCTTTTAACACTAGCCAAGGAGATGCAACTTATGTTTCTATGGCTAATACCACAATTTATACTGATCAGCAACCAGCTTTGCTGGTAGGTGCATACTCCAAGTACTGTAGAAGTCCTGCAGCTCTAAATAGGAATGGAAATTCAACACCGAAGTTAAAATTATTGCTTTCTCAATGTATGCAGCGTCTTGGTGATTTTTGGGTAGTGAAATCTACCCAGCCATGGACTGAGTGCTCGGTTAAAGTGCCTTTTTCTCTGAGATGAAAATCAATTTTTCTTTTTCTTGAAACAATGGCTATATTAAACTCAGGAAGTTGAGTATTTTAAGTGGTTGGGCCCCCAAATTAGGGGGGAGGGGGAAAATAACACTCCCAAAATTGAAAGTTTGTTGGTGTATTGTAGTATATTTATGGTGGAAGTTTTACTTTTGACCAGAACCGTATTACTAAAATGATTGTGCTATTATGCTGCATTTGTGTAGAATTGATGTAGATTTGCCACACTAGATTTTTGCTGTTTTCAATAATGATGGAAGGCTGGCCATATATTCTATGGTACCCCACTTAAGACCTGTGAATTTCTTTTACTATTGGCCTTAAATCGGGAGTACAATCTGTCCATTAATGTCTCTGCTTTCTTTTCCTTCAGATTTAATGATGGTTCTCTTGCCATGAACCAGCTCATTTTAAGCTCTCCCAGCTCCAACTGCTGCACCTCAGCCTAAGGTGAGTAAATAGATCACTATTTTTAGACTGAGCCTGTCCCAATCAATGTCGTGGCTCTGCTCAAGGCTACTGTGAGCACAAAGCATTCAGTAGCTTGCTCTGTGGTCATCACAATTGTAATTTGTCTGGCCAATCGCAATGCCAGAATCTGCAGGGAATTAATCTCCAACCATGGTTGGATAACACCAAGCCCTTGTCAAGTGTTTTGTGCCCTTTGTCTTCACTCACCATGGCATGGAACAATCTGCACTGAGCCTTTTCCTAATCACTGTCACATGAGCCTGGAACACTGCATTAAATTAATGAAGAGGTCCATATAAGCCCCTTTATTTGTCTTTATCCTTTATGCTTCATAGACATTAAGCAGCTCAGCCTGTAGCGAGCCAGCCACACACTTTGTATATCGTCCTCAGTCTATCAGTGCTTCACTGCAAGTCTGTTCCCATGCTTTTTCCTCATTACCTTGCCAATATGCCACCCTTTACGTATAGTTGCACAACATTAACCTCTTGTACAATGCCTAATGGGCAAAAGGGATGTTCTTCCTCTGCATCGGAGGCACACGCCACCATAGCTACACCTGTTGGGAAGCATAGATTGCTGCAAGTGCTACTTCCTGGCAGTGTGCACCTCAGGCTTTAACGATGGTATGGGGCCAGCTGCAGGAGGCAATGGTAGAAGTCAAACCTTGTAAGGCATTAAAGGAAGGCTTCCCTAGGGTACAAGTTGGAATTTAATGCTGCCTTGGAGAGGTACATATTTCTGATTCACGATTGCATTTTATGCACAGCTAAACTGGCATCAGAGCAAAAGTTCATACGAGAGGACACTACTAAAGAAGTGGGTCTTTGTATTCTTAAAGCAAACTGGGTAAAGATTTCCTCTTAAATGTTTTAAGATGACCCTGCCCGTATGAGCTCCTGACACTGGCAAATAATGGCCTCCTGGGGTGGACAAATGTGCTAATCTAATTCATTGGTACTCTGGGCCATGAGATGGATGTTTGAATATTTGGTGTGCTTGTTTCTCTACATTGATCACAATTTGGGCATCATCTCAGACTAGTAACCATGTACCATCAAGGGTGTTTATAGGGAGGCTTTTACTTTTGAGGTTGTGAACAATCAGTATCTTTTTCCTACTGCAAAACTTCTTGATCTCATTCCATATGGAATTCTGCAGAACTCCCCCTGGCGGCTCTTCTTTATCCTACAAGTGAAGCGGACTAGCTCTATAAGGGCTCTGTGTCCTATACCTTGTCGCCAAAATCACATTTTCTTTTCCGTTAGACTGCTAGCCAAAAAGCTGCATTCAGTATTGTGGTGGACAGTTTTTCCCATTGGCATGTATATGTAGTTACAGGGACTAATTATTTAAAGAATGAAGGCATCACAATCTTTGTGGCCAGCCATCCTACTCTAGCTACACCCCAAAGCGTTTGGCTTAGGACCAATATACAACATGAATCTTTCAACTCCAAAAAATGCGAAGGCCTTTTTCAAACCTTGCCGTTACATACTCATTGCAACCCTTCCTGGATTCTAGGGGTGTGCAAAATTCCATTCACTTGTTGAACTAGTATGTTGTACCTGGAGTAATGCTTCTACACAAGGTTGCACCTCGCATAGTCAAGAGGCCCTAGCAGGAGACTGGTTTAAGAACAAAATGTCTTCAAGAAGAAAATCCCAGTAAAGCCTTTTTGCTTCAACCAGGCTAACATGCAAAATGTATGTGATTGTTATGCAAAATTTCAAAACTATCCTTATTCTTACCGAAACTTGGGGAAACCGCAGGAGATTATGCCAGTGTAAGAATTTGCATAGGCCTCCTTGTGACCACCAAGTAAATTGAGGAAACTTAACTAGAAATTAAGCCTTGCGAGATGGATGCAGATGTAGCATGTGAACTACTCCAGAGTTGGGTAGTTTACCATCCAATCCATGCCCTGTCATGTGGGGGTTGAGAGGACCATCTGTAGTCTAAAACTGATCAAGCAGGTATCCTGGGAGACCTCTAGACCTACAAGGCTGCTGCTCCTCCACAGATCTGAAGTCTCATGGAAGTCTGGCTCCATGGCTCTCCAGTGTATCCTGGAAAATACAAAGAAACCAGAGTTCAAAAGGGTGAATGCAAGTGTCAGGTGGTATTGTAGGGTTGGTTTGTCCACTCTGGTCTTTCTGGTAGGCCAGCTCTGTGCCCCTTGTACAAGTTTTAGAGTGATTTTAACCTAGTGACTGCATAGGGGAATGGCATAGGTTCTGAACAGCAGCTGTTAGATTTTTAAATCTATTACACCCTAATTTCGTGCCTTGTCCTCTGCTTTCTTAGATATGCTGGGTGCACCTGCTGTAAATTCTGTTCATTATGGAGAAGCTACTGTCACTGCATCTGGCCATACCTTGAGATGCGAGTCATAACTGCACATAGACTCTGGAGTACATTTTGCTGTCCTCCTGCTACCCCGGATGGCCGTTTCAAGTTTGCAGACTTTCTGAATGAAAGTAGGACTTGTCCAGATGAAAAATGCATGGATTGTAGGTAAGTTTGTGCTGTATGCTCCTCTTACGTGAAATGCAGAGTGGTGCCATTGTCGAACCGCAAATGTCATTGTATTGATTTAATAAGGTGCTCTTCCAGAGGTGTTGAGCGTAAACGTTGAAGTTTATTTGCTTCTAGGAGTGACAATTTAAACTGAATGTATAAGCCTGTGAAGCTTTAATTTCGAACTGTTACATAGCTACACTAAAGTTTTCAATATCTAGTGCCAATTTATATGCTGATTGAAAATGGACTTTTCCTCCTATCCTGGTTACCTACTGAAATACTGAAGCAGTTCTAGTGACATTGGTAAAACAAGACTTCAGTGCAGTAATCAAATTCAGTTCCTTTTACACTCCTCTCTAACTTAATTAAGGCATGCCTCCTATTTGTAGATCATTACACATCTTGCCAAAGTGCTCAAATGTGCATTAGTGTTTAGGCTTAGTCAGAAACCTGCACTGTTTTAAGTAACTGGACATTTATCGATTTTCATCTGGTATCAAGCTTAGTAAAATGCAGCCTTAGCAGTTTCCATTTGCCACTCATAACTGCTGCCTATGATTTTCCTTAGGGTAGTGCAGATCACCTGCCAATCCTGGCATAGTTCCTGCTTCACTTTCAGCCATGGTGTGCTGACAAACTGCTGCTTTAAGTAACCAGGTTTTGTCAGTACCTGCAAATGGCTTGTGACAGACCTACTCTGGTCACACCTAAACTACTCATGGTAAACTTAATTAGAATTGTCTCAGCATGCCACCTAAAAATCCTTTGCTCATACATGGAGCAATAGTTTAAAGATGCCAGTCTGTACCAATCTGAAGTTCCCATGTTCTAGGAGCAAATTCATAATTGAAAATTGAGGCTGCCTATGGTTACCAGTTGGTGCAAAAAGATGACTCTGGTGCCATGACACCCCAAACTTGGTCTGTGTACGATATGTCTCGCTTTGTCGTTCTAGAAATCTGCAGGTACTAATTTGGGTTGGGGAATAGATTGGCACTGCATGCGTAAGGATGGTTAGCTGCGGACTGAAATTTGGAGTAGCCAGTTTGCCAAGGCTTTCCAGCATGGGATGACTTCTGTTAGTATATGGGGTCATAAGGGGCAAAACCAGTGCTTAATTTGAGCTGGTGGCTTCTGGTGTTCAGCACCAGTACTTTGTCAACACCGGCGCTTTGTGGTAAATTAAATTTACTTATTACCTCATTTCTGAATTTCTATGCTTAATAAATCATAATTTCTTGTCAATGCAAAGCGAGGAGTCCGTGGTGCTCAAATGAAGGAGGAGAAGACCAATAACTCGAGTTAAAGGGAGCGCTTCCAGCACCAAGCGGGCACAGGAGCAATCTCTCAAGTCCCTCTCTTTAAGTGGGCGTTCTTTATTTTCAACAGCAGAATATTTATACAGTCTTGGTCACGAGGCAAAATAGAGGAACAAACAGGTCGTGGCAGATAGAGGAACAAAGATTCAGCAAGAGGAGCAGAGTGTGAAGAAATGGGGGCGTGTCTTAGGCTTCGTGAGGGGACTTGCGATGTGAAATAGTCTGACAGTTGGAAGGGGAAGGCTTCCTCATTTGGGGGTTTGTGCTCGTGCTTCATGTCAGAAACATGAACCATCTCTGCGGGGAGCAGGAACTCATGTACTGGTTTCCCGGACTTGGCAGAAACCACAGAGACAGATGGTGAAAATGAGGAAAACCAGGTGCAGGGGTGTCGTGCTCGTGCTCGGGGTCTTGGGACACCAAAGGGTGAATTAAAAACAAAATGGTGTCGGCTTTTAATGTGGGCAATTATTAATCGCGCAAAGGGGATCGCGCAAAGGGGCATAATTAGATCGCGCAGAGGGCAGCGAAGGGGCATAATTATAGATTTTATTTCCACATTCCCTCCTTGCCCCAGAGTGTACCTACATTATATCTCAATTTGCATGAGATCATTTATACATTCTTGTAACATGATTCTTTCCCTTTCTCTCTGCTGGACAAGTGGTTTAGGAATGCATTTTGCAGCGCATAGACCGCATAGGGCAGGACCACATTGGATGCAAAGGCAGCATCCAGTTATTAGGAATATTATGCCTGCTGCTGACAGCAGTTGCCATCCCCAGGACGATATTATCTTCCAGAACCAGTCAGACCACGTCCAAGTGCCAGGTTCTTGATGTAAACTTACGGCTATCTTGTGTAATTTTGTTATGGCCGTGTATACAGATGGGGAATTATCAGGAATAAATATACAGCAGCTAGAGCCTATAATTTTACAGGCTCCGCCTCTGTCAGCCAAGATGATGTCAAGGACAAGGCGATTTTGGAGAGTAACCAATCGTATGGCATACTGCTCGGTTAAGCTCCCCAGGGCAGACGCCATCTGGTTTACTACAGCCTCTAAGGTCCTTGTCAACCTGCATATAAGCTTGCTGTTCTGTACAGGGCCAACAAAGAAGAAGAACCCTTTGTTAAAATCTGTATACTGTTCCCATGAGGTTTCCGTTTGGTCAACCAAGGAGGTATCGATCGTTCTTTTATGTCTGACATGGGGCACTAGGAGGTCTCTGTGGTAAGTGGATGGGGCCACAAAGACAGGGGGTAACAGGAATGCTATATAGCAAGTTCCCCCCAGTTCAAGGGCAGCTGCACATAGGCCGTTTGGCCACAGATGAAATAAGTATGGCGAGATGCTAGAAATGAGGACTTTCCTCTGTCTTCAAAACTTATAGTGGTATGACAGTCACTGTGTCCTAATGGAACAGAGCCATTTTTCTGGATGCACAGGTGTCCTTTTACTGGTGAGACCGAGATGGAAGGGGAACCAGCATTCTTTTTAGGTTTGGTATTTAACATCTTGTAGGACATGGTCATGTTCCCTTGCTTGTATTCTTCACTTTCTAGGACTGTACCGGTCGCCTGAGGATCTCCCTCCTTATTAGGGTAACAGGCAGTATTGAGTACCTTGTTTAAATCCCCCAAGGCCACCCATTCTTGCATGAATTATTTCCGTTAGGGCAGGAGGTGGGGGTAGTAGCGTCAGCTGTTATTAGGGCGAACCAGGCTTCACAAGTTCCATTATAAGAGAATGGGAAAGAAAAAAAGGCATCCCTCCCTTTTTCTGATGAGGTGGGATGCGGCCACATATCCAACAATTGGTGCTATTACTGGCTTGCTGAGTGTGGTGTAGCATCTGTATGAAGGTATTGTTTCGCAAGGCTAGTCTATGGGCTTGTTCATGAGGGGGTAGGTCGTGATAGGTGTGTTCCTGAGTGCTGTTGGGTGTATGAGAGGTGTGTTGTGTTGGGGGAAAAACAGTGTGGAGAATCCAACCAAGACACGTCATAACTGCCATGAGGAAAAATAATACTGTCAAACATATAATAGGACCATTATGTCTTTTTCTAGAGTTCATTTTTTTTTTTCTCCCACATAGTCAAGGTGTTAAAATCCATTCCCATGCTCCAACCGCTTCACCACTGGACCGACGCCCAATGGACTTAATTAGCCGAGTCCGAATGGCAGACCTTAACTTTGATTTGTAATCCTGTTGTGGGGTTAGTTCCAAAGGCAATAAAGATTGTTCAGTCACAATGTCAGTGGGATTGGCAGGGCCATCAGCAACAGTGTCTTTTTGTCCAAAATGTTTCCGGCAGTGGCTTGCGTGGAGCCAGCCCTTCCTGCCCTCGACCTTCACTGCTGTCCGTGTTGTTAGTAGTACGAGTCTTGGCTTCTTCCACCTGGGCTGGAGGGGACTGGTCCGGTCGAAGTTCCTCACGAGGACCCACTCCCCGGGTCGGATGGCGTGTTCTTCCGGGTTGGTTTTGTCAGGGAAGGTGGCAGCAACCTGAGAACGACAAGATTGGAGTGCAGACATCAAGGAAGCCAGGTAGTCAGTCAGCATAGTACTGTCAACATCAGTTATTCTTTTAGGCCTTGGCGTACCCCACATATTTGGTGGTCTGCCAAAGACCACTTCATATGGAGATAAGCCAGTTCTGGAATGGGCTACCATACGCATGTAGAAGAGGGCAACCGGTAAGGCTACCATCCAGTCCACGCCTTTGTCAGTGCATATCTTGGCCAATTTTGTCTTCAAAGTTTGGTTGTGCCTTTCTACTAGACCTGCTGCATGAGGATGTCTTACACAGTGAAACTTCCAAGTGTACCCTAACAGAAAACACTTGCTTCATGAGTTCAGAGGAAAAAAGTTGGCCGTTATCTGAGTAGATGACACGGGGCAACCCATACCTCGGAAAAAACTCTCTAACTAATTGTTTAGCAGTTGTCGTTGCAGTGTAATCTGGGACGGGATAGGCTTCTGTCCATCTGGTCAGAGCACACACTACAACTAGCACATACTTGTGACCTCTACATCTCTCCATCTGGATATAGTCCATCAGGAGAACTTCAAATGGATGGTCAGGGGGTTGGAATCCTCCCTGTTCCACCTTTGTGCCTTTTCCTGGGTTGAACTGATTACAAATCATGCACGTTTTAACTTTTTGTTTGGCTGCAGCTCTCAAATGTTTGTTGTGCCATATATTCTGTATGCTGTCTAACATTGCTTTTTCTCCCAGATGTGCTGGTCCATGTATGGTGTTTACCATAACTTGTACCATGGCATCCGGTAGAAACCATACTGCTTTCAGGTGTCATCCAGCCTTGATCTGTAAGGACCCCTCCTTTTTCCTTCCATTCTAGCAGTTCCTGTGGTGTGGCGTGACTTTGGACATCCTGGATGTCAGAAAAGGGGTCTCGTATTGTATATTGGCGGTGTGGTATACTTAATTCTGTGTTTGCTGCTAACTTGGCTGCACTGTCTGCAGAATCATTTCCTTTTGATATTTCATCTGTTCCTTTTGTGTGCGCTTTACATTTTAGCACTGCGATTTTCTCTGGTAACTGACTGGCCTCTAAGAGGGCAGTGATGAGTGTAGCATGCTGTATTCTGAACCCATGTGATGTGAGAAATCCTCTCTCTTTCCATAATGTACCGAAGTTGTGTACAACTCCAAAGGCATATTGTGAATCAGTGTAGATGTTAACTGACTTTCCTTTTGCTAAGTGACATGCTCGTGTTAGGGCTATGAGTTCTGCTGCCTGTGCCGACAGTATCTCTATCTTGTGTGCTTCTAAAGTGTCTGTACCATTTGTGACGGCATAGGCTGCTGCTAATTCTCCTGTGGGGAGTCTCATACATGAACCATCAACAAAGAGTGTCATTTCTGCCTTAGCAAGGGAGTATCTTGTAAATCTGGTCTTGGTTTGGTCACTAAATCAATTATGTCAATACAATCGTGAATTTCTTCAGTAGGAGAGGTCAGTGGCAACAGTGTTGCTGGGTTTAAAATGTTGCAGCGTCTAATCTCAATGTGTGGCTGAAAAAGTGTCATCTCATATCCGGTGAGTCTGGCTATTGTCAGATGCTGTGTTTGTGTTCTGTTTAACAGAAGTTCTACAGCGTGTGGGACCTGAACTATCAGATGATGTCCCAATACAATAGAATCGCTTTGTCTAATAGCTTGTGCAGTAGCTGCTACTGATTTTAGACATGCAGGCAATGCTTGTGCTACTGGATCTAATGTGCTTGAAAAATAACCACATGGTTTATGTTTGTCTGCTTGAAGTTGGGTCAGAACTGATAGTGCTGTACCTGAGTTTTCTGTTACAAATAATGTAAAATCTTTGGTGTAATTAGGTGTTGCCAGCACTGGGGCTTGACACATAGCTTTTTTAAGAGACTGAAAGGCTTGCGTGTGTTCATCTGTCCAGGGTAATTGTGGAGTAGCGCCAGCTTCGAGTGTTGTCAGCTGCACTAACGGTTTGGAAATGAGTGCAAATTGTGGGATCCACTGTCTACAATATGAGGTGACCAACAAAGGCTCGAACTTGTTTCTGTGTTGTTGGTTGTGGTATTTGTTGTATGAGTTGGATGCGTTCCTGTGTAAGCTGCCTACCCTCCTTTGACAGCAAGTGCCCTAAGTATGCCACTTGCTGTAAACAAAATTGGAGCTTACCAGGGGAAACTTTATGGCCATTTGCAGCTAGGAATTCTAGTACTAGTAGTGATGCTTCAGCACATGCTGCGTCAGATCTGGCCGTAATGAGGATATCATCAACATATTGTAGTATGGCTGTATCCGTGGGCATTTGAACAGTATCTAGTTGTCTTTTTAATGCTTGGCTATATACGCTTGGACTCTGTGAAACCTTGAGGAGCTCTTGTGAATTGGAAACTTCGTCCTTGTAAGGAGAAGCCAAAAAGGTATTGACTGTCTGGGTGAATAGGTATGCTAAAGAATGCGTTTTTCAAGTCAATGACTGAAAAATGCGTTGCTTCCGCATCTATGGCTGTGAGTAGGGTGGAGATGTCTGGAACCACAGGGTGTTGTGGAACGACACATTTATTGAGCTCTCTCAAATCCACCACTAGTCTGTAGACAGGTGGTGTTCCTGGTTCCACTTTTTTATGAACTGGTAAAACAGGGGAATTGCAAATGTTAGAAGTTGTTTCCTTAATCACACCTGACTGTATTAGGTCGTGAATAATTAACATTAATGCTTGTTCAGCCTGAGGTGGAATTTTGTATTGCCTTATGCGTGGTAGTTGGGCTCCCTCTTTCAGTGTAACCTTGTGAGGTGTTATTTCCATACATCCTACTGTGGTGGAATCAGTGGCCCACAGGGTGTGTGGCAAATCTTTCAAACGCTCATCTAATTCTCTACTTGTGTAGTGGCCCTTGAAATCTCGCAGAAATAGTCTGACATCTGTAGGTGAGCAAACAATGACAGCTCCTAATTCTTTCAATGTTTTTATACCAAGCAAGTTTTCTGGACATGATTTTGTCAATATAAGATCTGTAGTTGTCATGAGGGGACCAACCTGCAAGGGCAGTGGCTTTGACGTGACGTTTGTCACAGGTTGTCCCGAGAAACCCAGAGAAATACTTTTTGAACCCGAGAGAGGAGCCTCTGGGACCTCTTGATGGCTTATTGTTGTTTTACTGGCCCCAGTGTCTAGTAGAAACTTCCTATCCTCCCAAAGAAGTCGGACCTCTATAAATGGACCTGTCTGATCTACTGGAATGGGGATTAGGGGCAGTTTGTCATCTTCTCTCTCTGGGCAACATCATGAGAAATCTGGGTAATATTCAGTGTAGGCGCTGTCTATAATATTCATTTGGGCCATTTGTGTTGTCAGTGGAACTGAAGGTGTTGAACTGTCTAGGGAATCATTCTGTTTTGGCTGATATGGGCGTGGCTGGGTCTTACCAGTAGCCAAATTGTGCTTTAAGACAGGGCAATCTTTAACGAAGTGTCCCATCTTTTTGCAATAATTACAAGTGCTTTTTATATTTGTCTGGCTACTTGGTGTCTGTTGACGCTGGGGTGCAGTTTGGGCTACTAATGCTTTCATCTTTGTGTCTTTCATGCGTTTCTTATCATTTTCTTCTTCATCCCTAATGCGATTCTGGTGATATTGTAGCATTTGTAACACCTGTGGAGGTGTATGTGCTTGCCAGGTACTTTCTACTTTTAGTACTCTGTCCTTAATGGCTGGCAAGGCGTTATCTACTAATTTGGAAACAAACCGATGCGGGTAAGCTTCACTTGTTGGCGTAAGGCCGCTATTTACCGCAAAACACTTTTCAAGTCTAGTGTAATAATCTCCTATGTCTTCACCATGTTTCTGTTTGCAGGAGGAAATGGCATCCCAGTCCTCCTTTTTCACTGTTAGTAACTGTGGTAGCACCTTTAAAATAGTGCCAGGAAGTGCTTTTAGTTTGTCTCCTATACCTTGACCTGCTACTCTAGTATTTTCGTCATTCTGAAGTTCAGTCCATTTAATGTGTTCACCTGCTACTTCCCAATCTTTTTCTCTTAGTTTGTCATATATACCTGATGGCAACAATAATTTCAGAATTGCTGTGATATCAGAAAGAGTATATGTTCCCATCATTAATACATCTCCTAATTCCTTAAAGAATCCAGCAGGATCCTTTGAGTGGGAGGGAACCATCTCTTTCATCCTTAGTAACTCAAGTTTTGTCAAGGGTACATAAATGAAGACGCGTTGTAGCGCGCCATTCGTGTCAGCTCTGGGGTGGACATCTCTCATGGGGAACTGGCGTGTTTGAGGAAGTCTATTAGTTGATCCACACGTATTATGGGGAGATCTATATCCAGTCACTTTCTGGTATTTCTGTCTAAAATCTATAAATGTGTTAAGAAAAACTGAACTATTGTGGAGGAACATGTTATCAGCGCAGTCAGACAGAAAATCTTCGAGTCTTGGATCATGTTTAAAATGAGTGTCATTGAGTGTGATGAGATGTTGTACCATGTAGAGACTTGCTAATCTTTGATGTGAGCGTGGTAATGCTAGAAAAAGCTGGGCTATGAGATCATTGTCATATATCTTATATTGAGAGACCCATAGGGTCGCAGTTCTGGCTATTTCCTCCTCCTCCGGTGTAAGCGGAGGTTCCTGGTCTAACCAGTAGTCTAATGCATTGGATGTATTTTCAAATAACTCATCTGGAGATGACCGTTCAGAGTGACCTTGGAGGAATGTAGGCGGGGGTGTTCGTGAATTAGGGGCGGAAGAACGAACGGGTAGGACTTTTTCAGTAGGTTCAGTAATTTCCTCCTCAAGTTTCTTATTCTCTTCATTTGTTTGCAAGTTTTGCAGAATACGGGTCACATTACGGGTGAACCTGTCTAGTGCATCATTTATAAGTTCTAGACTAGTGTGGTCGGATGCGGAATCTAATAAGTCAAAAAGTGAAACTGGTACATTTCTTTCCTCTGCTTGTATGTGTTTTATGAAACAGCAAAGGAGGAACCTATACATGTTCATTTTTACAGGGTGTGATCTTCTTGTAGTCATAGCGTTAATGGCTCGTGAGTTCTCTCCAGTACGAAGAAACTCAGAGGCCGCTTGAAGAAACGTGTCAATTGCTGGTAGATGTCTTATTTCTTCCCAGGAGTCATGAAGTATTTTACTTATTCGGCCCGCCTCCCCTGTGTTGCTCGGAGTCGGGTCATAGGGGCAGTCGGGAATTGTTTTACCTGGGTCTGGACCTACGGCACCCCCTTCTGGAGTGAGAGGTGGTGCGTTATGTTGTGAAAGGGGTGGCGGAGGCAGAGGGTGTTGAATGACTGGAACTTCATAGGGTGGTGGAGTATCTAAGAGAAAATTAGTAAAAGTATCCTCTGGTGGTGGGGCTGTAGGCTGTGCTGATGCAATGTTAAGGTTTTCAGGTGCAGATGGCAATACAGGATAAAAACCAGTAGAAATGGCTGATTGTTCCCTTTTATTCCTTTCACTAACTACTTCTTTCCCTATTTCTTGTAACTGTTCTTTCTTGGCCTGCTCTGACATTCTCTTACCCTTTTCAACTTTATGCAATTCCTTCTGTTGCCTCCTATGGGCTTCTTTTCTCCATAATTCTACTGAGTCACTCTGTGACTGGCGGACTCTCTTTTTCTTCCATAACTGTTCCTCTAATTTCATAATACACTCCGTATCAAAACTACCATTTTCAGGCCATCTATATCTGAGTTCTAGGTCTTTAGTATATTCTACCCATAGATCACAATAAATAAGTGCACCGACACCATGTTTTGCATACATGAAGTGTCCTGGAGTATCCCGAGGAGGAAGGGGAATTTCCTTCTCAAGAATACTCCTTTTGGTTGCCATCTTACGTATTTTCGAGAAAATAGGCATGATGGCAAGACTTTCAAAGATTTTAGAAGTGAGAAAAACATAAACAGAACAAATATCTTTACCGTACCCACGAAAGAGGTGAGTCCGTCTTTTATACTAGTTTAGTAGTCCTCACAAAATAAGTGAGAAACCCACAAAAAACATGTATCTTTACCGTGCCCACAAGGTAGTGAGTCCGTCTTTTATACTAGTTTTAGTAGTCCTCACCAAAGATAGGTGAGAAACCAAAAAAACGCGTATCTTTACCGCCCCCACAAAAGCTGTGGGTTCGTTTTTATACTTTTCAGCAGTACTCACCGAAAAGTAACTGGAAGGCCTCTTGAAGATTTTGGGAAAACGCGGCGCGCAGTTTCAAGGTGGGATTTGTAGAACCTCGGACTCGTCTGCTTCGCAGGTTGGGCTTTGGTTCAGGACGTTCCGCTATTTCCTCACCGCCTCGTGTGGATGCTGGGCCGCAGTCGGTCCCCCTCTTCGCCTCGAGGGAGTTAGCGGGAATTCCCTGCGTTGTGCACTTTTGAAGTCCGTCAACGGTCAGGAGGGGACAGTACCGGGTCCAATATCGCCGGCGCGTGGGGGAAAGGGAAGGTCCCTGTTCGGGCGCCAATTACTGTGGTAAATTAAATTTACTTATTACCTCATTTCTGAATTTCTATGCTTAATAAATCATAATTTCTTGTCAATGCAAAGCGAGGAGTCCGTGGTGCTCAAATGAAGGAGGAGAAGACCAATAACTCGAGTTAAAGGGAGCGCTTCCAGCACCAAGCGGGCACAGGAGCAATCTCTCAAGTCCCTCTCTTTAAGTGGGCGTTCTTTATTTTCAACAGCAGAATATTTATACAGTCTTGGTCACGAGGCAAAATAGAGGAACAAACAGGTCGTGGCAGATAGAGGAACAAAGATTCAGCAAGAGGAGCAGAGTGTGAAGAAATGGGGGCGTGTCTTAGGCTTCGTGAGGGGACTTGCGATGTGAAATAGTCTGACAGTTGGAAGGGGAAGGCTTCCTCATTTGGGGGTTTGTGCTCGTGCTTCATGTCAGAAACATGAACCATCTCTGCGGGGGAGCAGGAACTCATGTACTGGTTTCCCGGACTTGGCAGAAACCACAGAGACAGATGGTGAAAATGAGGAAAACCAGGTGCAGGGGTGTCGTGCTCGTGCTCGGGTCTTGGGACACCAAAGGGTGAATTAAAAACAAAATGGTGTCGGCTTTTAATGTGGGCAATTATTAATCGCGCAAAGGGGATCGCGCAAAGGGGCATAATTAGATCGCGCAGAGGGCAGCGAAGGGGCATAATTATAGATTTTATTTCCACATTCCCTCCTTGCCCCAGAGTGTACCTACATTATATCTCAATTTGCATGAGATCATTTATACATTCTTGTAACATGATTCTTTCCCTTTCTCTCTGCTGGACAAGTGGTTTAGGAATGCATTTTGCAGCGCATAGACCGCATAGGGCAGGACCACATTGGATGCAAAGGCAGCATCCAGTTATTATCAGGAATATTATGCCTGCTGCTGACAGCAGTTGCCATCCCCAGGACGATATTATCTTCCAGAACCAGTCAGACCACGTCCAAGTGCCAGGTTCTTGATGTAAACTTACGGCTATCTTGTGTAATTTTGTTATGGCCGTGTATACAGATGGGGAATTATCAGGAATAAATATACAGCAGCTAGAGCCTATAATTTTACAGGCTCCGCCTCTGTCAGCCAAGATGATGTCAAGGACAAGGCGATTTTGGAGAGTAACCAATCGTATGGCATACTGCTCCTGGGTTAAGCTCCCCAGGGCAGACGCCATCTGGTTTACTACAGCCTCTAAGGTCCTTGTCAACCTGCGTATAAGCTTGCTGTTCTGTACAGGGCCAACAAAGAAGAAGAACCCTTTGTTAAAATCTGTATACTGTTCCCATGAGGTTTCCGTTTGGTCAACCAAGGAGGTATCGATCGTTCTTTTATGTCTGACATGGGGCACTAGGAGGTCTCTGTGGTAAGTGGATGGGGCCACAAAGACAGGGGGTAACAGGAATGCTATATAGCAAGTTCCCCCCCAGTTCAAGGGCAGCTGCACATAGGCCGTTTGGCCACAGATGAAATAAGTATGGCGAGATGCTAGAAATGAGGACTTTCCTCTGTCTTCAAAACTTATAGTGGTATGACAGTCACTGTGTCCTAATGGAACAGAGCCATTTTTCTGGATGCACAGGTGTCCTTTTACTGGTGAGACCGAGATGGAAGGGGAACCAGCATTCTTTTTAGGTTTGGTATTTAACATCTTGTAGGACATGGTCATGTTCCCTTGCTTGTATTCTTCACTTTCTAGGACTGTACCGGTCGCCTGAGGATCTCCCTCCTTATTAGGGTAACAGGCAGTATTGAGTACCTTGTTTAAATCCCCCCAAGGCCACCCATTCTTGCATGAATTATTTCCGTCAGGGCAGGAGGTGGGGGTAGTAGCGTCAGCTGTTATTAGGGCGAACCAGGCTTCACAAGTTCCATTATAAGAGAATGGGAAAGAAAAAAGAGGCATCCCTCCCTTTTTCTGATGAGGTGGGATGCGGCCACATATCCAACAATTGGTGCTATTACTGGCTTGCTGAGTGTGGTGTAGCATCTGTATGAAGGTATTGTTTCGCAAGGCTAGTCTATGGGCTTGTTCATGAGGGGGTAGGTCGTGATAGGTGTGTTCCTGAGTGCTGTTGGGTGTATGAGAGGTGTGTTGTGTTGGGGGAAAAACAGTGTGGAGAATCCAACCAAGACACGTCATAACTGCCATGAGGAAAAATAATACTGTCAAACATATAATAGGACCATTATGTCTTTTTCTAGAGTTCATTTTTTTTTTTCTCCCACATAGTCAAGGTGTTAAAATCCATTCCCATGCTCCAACCGCTTCACCACTGGACCGACGCCCAATGGACTTAATTAGCCAGAGTCCGAATGGCAGACCTTAACTTTGATTTGTAATCCTGTTGTGGGGTTAGTTCCAAAGGCAATAAAGATTGTTCAGTCACAATGTCAGTGGGATTGGCAGGGCCATCAGCAACAGTGTCTTTTTGTCCAAAATGTTTCCGGCAGTGGCTTGCGTGGAGCCAGCCCTTCCTGCCCTCGACCTTCACTGCTGTCCGTGTTGTTAGTAGTACGAGTCTTGGCTTCTTCCACCTGGGCTGGAGGGGACTGGTCCGGTCGAAGTTCCTCACGAGGACCCAGTCCCCGGGTCGGATGGCGTGTTCTTCCGGGTTGGTTTTGTCAGGGAAGGTGGCAGCAACCTGAGAACGACAAGATTGGAGTGCAGACATCAAGGAAGCCAGGTAGTCAGTCAGCATAGTACTGTCAACATCAGTTATTCTTTTAGGCCTTGGCGTACCCCACATATTTGGTGGTCTGCCAAAGACCACTTCATATGGAGATAAGCCAGTTCTGGAATGGGCTACCATACGCATGTAGAAGAGGGCAACCGGTAAGGCTACCATCCAGTCCACGCCTTTGTCAGTGCATATCTTGGCCAATTTTGTCTTCAAAGTTTGGTTGTGCCTTTCTACTAGACCTGCTGCATGAGGATGTCTTACACAGTGAAACTTCCAAGTGTACCCTAACAGAAGAGACACTTGCTTCATGAGTTCAGAGGAAAAAGGTTGGCCGTTATCTGAGTAGATGACACGGGGCAACCCATACCTCGGAAAAACTCTCTAACTAATTGTTTAGCAGTTGTCGTTGCAGTGTAATCTGGGACGGGATAGGCTTCTGTCCATCTGGTCAGAGCACACACTACAACTAGCACATACTTGTGACCTCTACATCTCTCCATCTGGATATAGTCCATCTGGAGAACTTCAAATGGATGGTCAGGGGGTTGGAATCCTCCCTGTTCCACCTTTGTGCCTTTTCCTGGGTTGAACTGATTACAAATCATGCACGTTTTAACTTTTTGTTTGGCTGCAGCTCTCAAATGTTTGTTGTGCCATATATTCTGTATGCTGTCTAACATTGCTTTTTCTCCCAGATGTGCTGGTCCATGTATGGTGTTTACCATAACTTGTACCATGGCATCCGGTAGAAACCATACTGCTCTTTCAGGTGTCATCCAGCCTTGATCTGTAAGGACCCCTCCTTTTTCCTTCCATTCTAGCAGTTCCTGTGGTGTGGCGTGACTTTGGACATCCTGGATGTCAGAAAAGGGGTCTCGTATTGTATATTGGCGGTGTGGTATACTTAATTCTGTGTTTGCTGCTAACTTGGCTGCACTGTCTGCAGAATCATTTCCTTTTGATATTTCATCTGTTCCTTTTGTGTGCGCTTTACATTTTAGCACTGCGATTTTCTCTGGTAACTGACTGGCCTCTAAGAGGGCAGTGATGAGTGTAGCATGCTGTATTCTGAACCCATGTGATGTGAGAAATCCTCTCTCTTTCCATAATGTACCGAAGTTGTGTACAACTCCAAAGGCATATTGTGAATCAGTGTAGATGTTAACTGACTTTCCTTTTGCTAAGTGACATGCTCGTGTTAGGGCTATGAGTTCTGCTGCCTGTGCCGACAGTATCTCTATCTTGTGTGCTTCTAAAGTGTCTGTACCATTTGTGACGGCATAGGCTGCTGCTAATTCTCCTGTGGGGAGTCTCATACATGAACCATCAACAAAGAGTGTCATTTCTGCCTTAGCAAGGGGAGTATCTTGTAAATCTGGTCTTGGTTTGGTCACTAAATCAATTATGTCAATACAATCGTGAATTTCTTCAGTAGGAGAGGTCAGTGGCAACAGTGTTGCTGGGTTTAAAATGTTGCAGCGTCTAATCTCAATGTGTGGCTGAAAAAGTGTCATCTCATATCCGGTGAGTCTGGCTATTGTCAGATGCTGTGTTTGTGTTCTGTTTAACAGAAGTTCTACAGCGTGTGGGACCTGAACTATCAGATGATGTCCCAATACAATAGAATCGCTTTGTCTAATAGCTTGTGCAGTAGCTGCTACTGATTTTAGACATGCAGGCAATGCTTGTGCTACTGGATCTAATGTGCTTGAAAAATAACCACATGGTTTATGTTTGTCTGCTTGAAGTTGGGTCAGAACTGATAGTGCTGTACCTGAGTTTTCTGTTACAAATAATGTAAAATCTTTGGTGTAATTAGGTGTTGCCAGCACTGGGGCTTGACACATAGCTTTTTTAAGAGACTGAAAGGCTTGCGTGTGTTCATCTGTCCAGGGTAATTGTGGAGTAGCGCCAGCTTCGAGTGTTGTCAGCTGCACTAACGGTTTGGAAATGAGTGCAAATTGTGGGATCCACTGTCTACAATATGAGGTGAGACCAACAAAGGCTCGAACTTGTTTCTGTGTTGTTGGTTGTGGTATTTGTTGTATGAGTTGGATGCGTTCCTGTGTAAGCTGCCTACCCTCCTTTGACAGCAAGTGCCCTAAGTATGCCACTTGCTGTAAACAAAATTGGAGCTTACCAGGGGAAACTTTATGGCCATTTGCAGCTAGGAATTCTAGTACTAGTAGTGATGCTTCAGCACATGCTGCGTCAGATCTGGCCGTAATGAGGATATCATCAACATATTGTAGTATGGCTGTATCCGTGGGCATTTGAACAGTATCTAGTTGTCTTTTTAATGCTTGGCTATATACGCTTGGACTTCTGTGAAACCTTGAGGAGCTCTTGTGAATTGGAAACTTCGTCCTTGTAAGGAGAAGCCAAAAAGGTATTGACTGTCTGGGTGAATAGGTATGCTAAAGAATGCGTTTTTCAAGTCAATGACTGAAAAATGCGTTGCTTCCGCATCTATGGCTGTGAGTAGGGTGGAGATGTCTGGAACCACAGGGTGTTGTGGAACGACACATTTATTGAGCTCTCTCAAATCCACCACTAGTCTGTAGACAGGTGGTGTTCCTGGTTCCACTTTTTTATGAACTGGTAAAACAGGGGAATTGCAAATGTTAGAAGTTGTTTCCTTAATCACACCTGACTGTATTAGGTCGTGAATAATTAACATTAATGCTTGTTCAGCCTGAGGTGGAATTTTGTATTGCCTTATGCGTGGTAGTTGGGCTCCCTCTTTCAGTGTAACCTTGTGAGGTGTTATTTCCATACATCCTACTGTGGTGGAATCAGTGGCCCACAGGGTGTGTGGCAAATCTTTCAAACGCTCATCTAATTCTCTACTTGTGTAGTGGCCCTTGAAATCTCGCAGAAATAGTCTGACATCTGTAGGTGAGCAAACAATGACAGCTCCTAATTCTTTCAATGTTTTTATACCAAGCAAGTTTTCTGGACATGATTTTGTCAATATAAGATCTGTAGTTGTCATGAGGGGACCAACCTGCAAGGGCAGTGGCTTTGACGTGACGTTTGTCACAGGTTGTCCCGAGAAACCCAGAGAAATACTTTTGAACCCGAGAGAGGAGCCTCTGGGACCTCTTGATGGCTTATTGTTGTTTTACTGGCCCCAGTGTCTAGTAGAAACTTCCTATCCTCCCAAAGAAGTCGGACCTCTATAAATGGACCTGTCTGATCTACTGGAATGGGGATTAGGGGCAGTTTGTCATCTTCTCTCTCTGGGCAACATCATGAGAAATCTGGGTAATATTCAGTGTAGGCGCTGTCTATAATATTCATTTGGGCCATTTGTGTTGTCAGTGGAACTGAAGGTGTTGAACTGTCTAGGGAATCATTCTGTTTTGGCTGATATGGGCGTGGCTGGGTCTTACCAGTAGCCAAATTGTGCTTTAAGACAGGGCAATCTTTAACGAAGTGTCCCATCTTTTTGCAATAATTACAAGTGCTTTTTATATTTGTCTGGCTACTTGGTGTCTGTTGACGCTGGGGTGCAGTTTGGGCTACTAATGCTTTCATCTTTGTGTCTTTCATGCGTTTCTTATCATTTTCTTCTTCATCCCTAATGCGATTCTGGTGATATTGTAGCATTTGTAACACCTGTGGAGGTGTATGTGCTTGCCAGGTACTTTCTACTTTTAGTACTCTGTCCTTAATGGCTGGCAAGGCGTTATCTACTAATTTGGAAACAAACCGATGCGGGTAAGCTTCACTTGTTGGCGTAAGGCCGCTATTTACCGCAAAACACTTTTCAAGTCTAGTGTAATAATCTCCTATGTCTTCACCATGTTTCTGTTTGCAGGAGGAAATGGCATCCCAGTCCTCCTTTTTCACTGTTAGTAACTGTGGTAGCACCTTTAAAATAGTGCCAGGAAGTGCTTTTAGTTTGTCTCCTATACCTTGACCTGCTACTCTAGTATTTTCGTCATTCTGAAGTTCAGTCCATTTAATGTGTTCACCTGCTACTTCCCAATCTTTTTCTCTTAGTTTGTCATATATACCTGATGGCAACAATAATTTCAGAATTGCTGTGATATCAGAAAGAGTATATGTTCCCATCATTAATACATCTCCTAATTCCTTAAAGAATCCAGCAGGATCCTTTGAGTGGGAGGGAACCATCTCTTTCATCCTTAGTAACTCAAGTTTTGTCAAGGGTACATAAATGAAGACGCGTTGTAGCGCGCCATTCGTGTCAGCTCTGGGGTGGACCTCTCTCATGGGGAACTGGCGTGTTTGAGGAAGTCTATTAGTTGATCCACACGTATTATGGGGAGATCTATATCCAGTCACTTTCTGGTATTTCTGTCTAAAATCTATAAATGTGTTAAGAAAAACTGAACTATTGTGGAGGAACATGTTATCAGCGCAGTCAGACAGAAAATCTTCGAGTCTTGGATCATGTTTAAAATGAGTGTCATTGAGTGTGATGAGATGTTGTACCATGTAGAGACTTGCTAATCTTTGATGTGAGCGTGGTAATGCTAGAAAAAGCTGGGCTATGAGATCATTGTCATATATCTTATATTGAGAGACCCATAGGGTCGCAGTTCTGGCTATTTCCTCCTCCTCCGGTGTAAGCGGAGGTTCCTGGTCTAACCAGTAGTCTAATGCATTGGATGTATTTTCAAATAACTCATCTGGAGATGACCGTTCAGAGTGACCTTGGAGGAATGTAGGCGGGGGTGTTCGTGAATTAGGGGCGGAAGAACGAACGGGTAGGACTTTTTCAGTAGGTTCAGTAATTTCCTCCTCAAGTTTCTTATTCTCTTCATTTGTTTGCAAGTTTTGCAGAATACGGGTCACATTACGGGTGAACCTGTCTAGTGCATCATTTATAAGTTCTAGACTAGTGTGGTCGGATGCGGAATCTAATAAGTCAAAAAGTGAAACTGGTACATTTCTTTCCTCTGCTTGTATGTGTTTTATGAAACAGCAAAGGAGGAACCTATACATGTTCATTTTTACAGGGTGTGATCTTCTTGTAGTCATAGCGTTAATGGCTCGTGAGTTCTCTCCAGTACGAAGAAACTCAGAGGCCGCTTGAAGAAACGTGTCAATTGCTGGTAGATGTCTTATTTCTTCCCAGGAGTCATGAAGTATTTTACTTATTCGGCCCGCCTCCCCTGTGTTGCTCGGAGTCGGGTCATAGGGGCAGTCGGGAATTGTTTTACCTGGGTCTGGACCTACGGCACCCCCTTCTGGAGTGAGAGGTGGTGCGTTATGTTGTGAAAGGGGTGGCGGAGGCAGAGGGTGTTGAATGACTGGAACTTCATAGGGTGGTGGAGTATCTAAGAGAAAATTAGTAAAAGTATCCTCTGGTGGTGGGGCTGTAGGCTGTGCTGATGCAATGTTAAGGTTTTCAGGTGCAGATGGCAATACAGGATAAAAACCAGTAGAAATGGCTGATTCCCTTTTATTCCTTTCACTAACTACTTCTTTCCCTATTTCTTGTAACTGTTCTTTCTTGGCCTGCTCTGACATTCTCTTACCCTTTTCAACTTTATGCAATTCCTTCTGTTGCCTCCTATGGGCTTCTTTTCTCCATAATTCTACTGAGTCACTCTGTGACTGGCGGACTCTCTTTTTCTTCCATAACTGTTCCTCTAATTTCATAATACACTCCGTATCAAAACTACCATTTTCAGGCCATCTATATCTGAGTTCTAGGTCTTTAGTATATTCTACCCATAGATCACAATAAATAAGTGCACCGACACCATGTTTTGCATACATGAAGTGTCCTGGAGTATCCCGAGGAGGAAGGGGAATTTCCTTCTCAAGAATACTCCTTTTGGTTGCCATCTTACGTATTTTCGAGAAAATAGGCATGATGGCAAGACTTTCAAAGATTTTAGAAGTGAGAAAAACATAAACAGAACAAATATCTTTACCGTACCCACGAAAGAGGTGAGTCCGTCTTTTATACTAGTTTAGTAGTCCTCACAAAATAAGTGAGAAACCCACAAAAAACATGTATCTTTACCGTGCCCACAAGGTAGTGAGTCCGTCTTTTATACTAGTTTTAGTAGTCCTAACCAAAGATAGGTGAGAAACCAAAAAAACGCGTATCTTTACCGCCCCCACAAAAGCTGTGGGTTCGTTTTTATACTTTTCAGCAGTACTCACCGAAAAGTAACTGGAAGGCCTCTTGAAGATTTTGGGAAAACGCGGCGCGCAGTTTCAAGGTGGGATTTGTAGAACCTCGGACTCGTCTGCTTCGCAGGTTGGGCTTTGGTTCAGGACGTTCCGCTATTTCCTCACCGCCTCGTGTGGATGCTGGGCCGCAGTCGGTCCCCCTCTTCGCCTCGAGGGAGTTAGCGGGAATTCCCTGCGTTGTGCACTTTTGAAGTCCGTCAACGGTCAGGAGGGGACAGTACCGGGTCCAATATCGCCGGCGCGTGGGGAAAGGGAAGGTCCCTGTTCGGGCGCCAATTACTGTGGTAAATTAAATTTACTTATTACCTCATTTCTGAATTTCTATGCTTAATAAATCATAATTTCTTGTCAATGCAAAGCGAGGAGTCCGTGGTGCTCAAATGAAGGAGGAGAAGACCAATAACTCGAGTTAAAGGGAGCGCTTCCAGCACCAAGCGGGCACAGGAGCAATCTCTCAAGTCCCTCTCTTTAAGTGGGCGTTCTTTATTTTCAACAGCAGAATATTTATACAGTCTTGGTCACGAGGCAAAATAGAGGAACAAACAGGTCGTGGCAGATAGAGGAACAAAGATTCAGCAAGAGGAGCAGAGTGTGAAGAAATGGGGGCGTGTCTTAGGCTTCGTGAGGGGACTTGCGATGTGAAATAGTCTGACAGTTGGAAGGGGAAGGCTTCCTCATTTGGGGGTTTGTGCTCGTGCTTCATGTCAGAAACATGAACCATCTCTGCGGGGGAGCAGGAACTCATGTACTGGTTTCCCGGACTTGGCAGAAACCACAGAGACAGATGGTGAAAATGAGGAAAACCAGGTGCAGGGGTGTCGTGCTCGTGCTCGGGTCTTGGGACACCAAAGGGTGAATTAAAAACAAAATGGTGTCGGCTTTTAATGTGGGCAATTATTAATCGCGCAAAGGGGATCGCGCAAAGGGGCATAATTAGATCGCGCAGAGGGCAGCGAAGGGGCATAATTATAGATTTTATTTCCACAGCTTGATAGTCTGCCAAAAGGTGGCACTATATCAGACGACCACAAGTCAATTTGTTCAATCTACACTAAAGTCTACCTGCTGCCCAAACCATTCTTATAGCTTTGGGGGCCTGGAATAGTCTGAGTTGTCACACTTGTAGGAGCTTGACGGTTAGTAGTTGTGGTGTTCCTATCACTGGGAGCAAGGCAGGGGCAATGTGTGGCGCAAGCTGCTGTCTTCTGACGAGAGTCCTAGCATTTATTTACAAATTAAGCACTGGGCAAAACTTGTATTTTTCCTGGTAAAGAACGGAGAATAAAATAGAAGTGAAATGTTGTCCAGTGCAAATGAGAATGTAAAAAACCAAGGTGTAGATTAACTATCAAATGGCCAGTAGAAATCTGCATTACTAAGACTACTTGTGGGAGAAACTGAGTTGCATGATTTGTTTAACTCTGCTTTCAATTAGACGAATGTGTCATTTAAATTCACTTTCACCAGCCGCAGCAACCAGATTAAGCCATGTGTGGCAGTTTCCTTCTTGCTTGGTATGCTGTCTTCACCAGCCCGATAGGGACACCCTTTCTGATCTTGGTGTAGCCCAAAAGTTTAGTTTTTGTATAGTATTTGAAATCTGATCTTGGCTAATCTTTCCAGTAGCTAAATGTATTGTGCGGTTGGCAGATTTTCCAAAAGTTATAGAACTAGTTTTACCAGTTTGCTAATGGGCAGTGTTTCCACCAATTACCACTTGCCCAGATCAGTCAGCGTGTGGTTGAAGTAAGTGTCTTTGAAATACCTATATAATGCCTAGTATTAGAGTACATTTATATGAAGGCTGGATATTGATGAAATTCTTCTCTATGTATTAACCGGTTCTTCCAGAATCATTCTAGGAGGATGGCATTGCACAGCCTACGAAACTGCACTAACTAATTTAGGATATTAGTAATTTGCAACTTTTGACTGCCATTGAAGGACTATCAATGTGATTACCAGTTGCATTTTTGTCAGTTTCCAAAAGAAACCATCATTACTTATTGAACTTTAGCTTCTTAAATCTGCATAGCCATGATGGGTGATTTCGAAGCAAAATACTTAATTGAGAAGGTCTGTCTAACCTAGTAATGGGTCTACACTATTAGCACAGTTGGTGGTTGTGCTTCAAGAGTAGATGCTTGGCTTCAGCTTACTCGGGTAAACTCCAATTCGAACTTTAGTTCAACAGTGCTTGCACTTTAAATCCAATCTTCACAATCCTATTCCCTGACAGAGGGTAAGGCATTTGCATTGATATGTAAACTTAAGATGGCCTCCAGGGATGAAACAGTATTACAAGAACTCACACATGCAAATATGAAATCCCACAACTAGAGCTGCAGTTACAGGTACCTTTCTGCACAGGTCCTAAAGGAGACATTTCTACCTTGGAGTGTGAAGTAATTGACAGAAGTGTTCCTGCTTGGTGCTGAAGTATCCGGGAGATATCAAAGTGCTTGAGTATTCTAAGGTCAATTATGACATTTAATAGTGGATGTTCATGAGCTAAAGTGTTATCTTGTATTTCTCAGGATGTTTGGACACTTCAGGATAGCTTGGGATTCCTGTGGATAATTTCATTTGAAGGCCTGCTCTGCACCTGCTAAATTGGAAGGTTGTATGAAGACTGCAGAGGTAGGACCCTGGCCTTTTGTCTAATGTACAGAAGGCTTTTATTTTCCAAAATGGCTTTATGTACTGGAGTATGTTGTATTGGTATGCAAAATGTTAGATATTGAGCAGGCAGGGTCTTTCTACCCCTTTTCTCCTTTTAGGACAAGAGCACTGGACCCCTCCCCCCAGATGTCATGTAACATGGAAGTGAATGCCCGATGAAAGAAGGATATAATTAAGGTAAGGCCTCCCTCTTGGAGTACCTGTTTTCATGGATTGAAAAGAAGCTGCAAAAAAAATTATCATTAATATGGTCCTGCTTTACAACTATGGATGAGCCTCGATATGAAAACTGCTGAACTTGTTCCTGTGGCATAGAATCTCAATTGATTGGCCTATTTTCTGGGCAGCTTCCAGTGGTTTGGTACTAGGACTTTCTGGTCCAGCACAACTGAACTGAAAATTAGACCGCTATGATCAAGGAATTCCATACACCAGATTTAGTGCTGCATAGCACACCTGTAAGATTCCATTTTGAAATACTTTCATCCTGTGCACAATTTCGTAGCAAAAGCAGAGGGAGAAACTGTTCCTATCCACAATGCCGTTAGTGCCTTGTTAGTGTCTGAAGTATATTCACTGCTACTAGAGGCTCAGTTGAGCATGGGTTTCACTGAACAGTTTTTGAATTCCTGGTGGCTCCAAGTCACTTGTGAAAACTATTTGAAACCTTATTCCATCCCAGGTCCACATTTAAGGTTCCAAGGCAAGTGGTGTAATTGTGGATCAGATAAATAATTGTGTACTTAACGGGATGCACCTATTGTACATGGTATGCAACTTCCATAGGTTTTCGGAATCTTATGTAGTTTCCCCTCAGGTTTGAGGCGAAGATCCATTTGGTTAAAATATTTTATGGCAGCCCTCTGCTCCTCAAGCACTGCGAAAATATTTCACAAACTTGAACCAAGTGCCGCTAACAAACAATTTTCAGGAGCAAAGGGTAGACACTGGTTCTGAGAACATTACTGTTGGAGCCTTTTACAACAACCAGGTGCTCCTACTTACTGTCCCTATTGGAGGTGGAACCCTTATTCCAGAGCTAACCCCCTTTTCTGCAGTGATCCTGAGCTTTCCCTTCTCAATGGTTATCTGCTCATTCAAATACCATCTTCCTCTTCCGTTCCCAGATACTCATCCTTTCTATCCCATCACCTCTCCTTCCTAGGAGGCTAAGCTGAGCCTTACCCCATCAGACTTGCAGTGTTCTGGAGTGGTAGCTTAAGTGTTGAGGTCCCCAACATCTAATCTGCTAAAGGGTATCATCCTTTATACATGGGTACCCGGTTAATGGTTACAGGTGAATGTGTAGGGGTAAATCTATGAAAACAATTGAAAATGTTTGGGGGAAGCCTGCACCTTGTGAGCCTGAGCCTGTAGCCCTAGTCCTCTACTGGCATCCATTCATACTTAAAACTTAATGAGTCTCGCTGCTTTGAAACCATTGACTGCTTTCTCATGAATCCCACAGGGCAATCTAATTACTGGACTCCATTTTGTATCAAGTCATTTACAACTGGTGTCCTGGCACTTAAACTGAAGTACACTTTAGCATTTGACCCTTGCATTCAAGGTCCGTTCAAGGAGGTGGTGCTGGTTAGACTGGCCTGTGTAGAAATCCGTCCAGCCACTATTTGTTTATAAAGTGTACTTTATTGCTATTTTTCACTGTACCTAATCAACAGGGCATTAATCTGTTATGGTTAACCATAGTTATTTTGGAGGGGGGAGTTGTTAGTGATGTAAATTGGCTTTCTTCGAGCAGATTCATTGGAGTTTCTGTGGCAGGAAAGCTCTGGTGACTAGTTTCAGAAGTCCCAGGCACTAATACTATGGGTCTCTGCTTCCAGGGCACAATCGCACGGTGCATTTTCTTTCCTGGATGTGCATTCTCTTATGTCTAATTTATATTAAGCACTTAATGTAGTCATTTGGGAGATCCTTGTCAGACTAGGATATTATTGCCATGAAATAGTTTTGTTACCCTCCGTGCCAACACAAATTGCTTTAATAGTAAATGCATGATTTTACAATGTGTTTTGCAATATAGTAATGGCACAACTGCTGATGGGTAAACTAATTTATGAAAATACTGGTTGTTTGCTCACTATAGTATAGTCCTGTGGAAATGCTAGAAGGCTGTCACAGTATCAATTACAGGATGTTTTACCACCATGTTAACTGATTACAAGAAGTCTTAATGGTAATCTGCTTTTTTTCCCTCAGATAAAATGGAATGACCAATGAAGTTTGCAACCCTCTTCGATCCCAGCTTTGAGCAAGTACTGTCCTGTTCTAAAACATCTGACAGTGGAGAGCACAGAACAGGTCACTTTACTCTTTGGACAAAGACGAACCGGATTTCTCAATTTGGAACACTTACTTGTCCATAACAGTCTGAACAGAATATTCTGGTCTTCAACATTGGCATGACTTGCATCCATCTTTGGCATCTTCCTCAACTTTCACACCTTTACCAACAGTGAGGCAAACCAAAACTTGGGTCTGGTCACCTTTTGGACACGTCTTCACAAGCACCTCGGCCCATGGTAAACTGAATATTCTGATCACCAACCCAAGTGGTGAACCTGTCTCAAAGTTCAGCAGTTGCCATCTTTGGAGATGGTTGGCCAAGCAAAGACTGTCTTCCTCACACAAATTTTATCAGACCGGATATCCCAAGGCAAGGCGATAAGCCATAGATTACATGCAAGTTGGCAAGTCTTCTGCCTGATTAATGTGTAAGAGTCCTAAGGGTAGACTGCATCAACCACCATGAATATGGAGAAAGTGCAGATTAGAGTTTGGCAGCTGCCTTTGGGAGAGACTTCACCAATGGAGCCACCTGTATATTGCTCAGATGACGTGCTGCAACCAGAAAATGGTAGGTGTTGGGTGTGACAATTCCTTTATGGGATGGAAAACCCAGGCTTTGATGGTTTTTGGGAGCTTGGTGGTGGTGGGGGGGTGGAGGAGAGAGAAGACTAGCATTATCCAAACTAGTGGAGTGAGGTGATATCTACAAATTGTTCTCTGCCACGGCAATCTCTGCAGTGTTAACACTAAAGGCCTGGCCACTGCATCAGACTATTTGGGGGGGACGCTATGCTCTGAATAGTAGAACTGTCGGAGCACATACCTGATCTCTATATTAACCATTAAATTCAGTTTTGTGGGGGTGGCCAGTGTACAGGGCATCCCATCCAATTATCAGAAAATTCATGCTACTTGCAATTGGGCAGTGCCAGGTCTGCAGGCTTTAATCTTAATGATGCTGATCAGCAAACTCTGGATGTAGCGTCTTACTTCAAGATGTTTCTACTAGTCGTGCTACTCCTAGTACGAATGCTAATGAGGCAACACTGCAGGACACTTGCTTGTTGCTACACGTAGCATGGTAATTGAACTGTGACACTCCCTACCTTGGTTGACTTTATCTGCAAGTGTTGGGCAGGTGGGGAGGGTGTTAAACCCCTGATTTTGTACTTTTGATAATTCTAAAATCTACACCTCCCTGCAACACGGAGGCTGGGTTGATTTTTAGAAAGACTTAAGTTAACATTCTTAATATGATCTGAAAGTAAAGCTACTGTTGGATTTTTTTCCCAATCCTCAACTGGAGCTGGGTACTTTCTAAAATTACAATTTTGTAGCTGTCAGTTTGGCATCTGTCCAGTGGTTGGTACCCTCAATTCATAGAAGTGAAATAGACTTGACCTGTAGAGACTGGATGATAAAGGCAAAGTCCCTGATCTTGCATTCACCTATTATGCAATCTTATACGACAACTGCCCCATACTACAAGCAGCCCTTCTCTTTAGTAAAACGCACTTGGACTGACCTTCCTAAAATTAAAAAATGGGGCTACTCCTGTTGAGTGGTTTTAGTCCTGGATTATTGCATTTTGCAGTGGCTGGAGGTTTTGCCTTGTACATAGTGGCCAGTTTCCATCTGTGGCTATATACCTTTGGACTTCATATCTCCCTTCATACTGAAAACCAATAGACTAGTGTCCTTTCTAGGCATGTTCTGTTCATAGTCAAACACATTTAGAAGTCAAATATTGGGCCTTATTTTGCAGTGGACCAGCTTACCATGTCTGCAGTGATGTTTGCTCTTGTCTGATCATGCTTCATTATTTAATCCTCTTGCTCTGTCTTGACATTGAACTCTGTTTTCAAAAGCTCTACAGTCTCTGCCAACCTCTTGGCAGCCCTTGTCTGCCTTGATCTCTACTATTTGATCTGGCAGATGCTACTGCTTTTTTGATTGGGTCACTACTGCTCTTGTCTTGACAGCCTAAATCTGCTGTAAGCAAGGCAAATACCAGTTTAAGTGCTGGAGCTCAATGCATGAAATGTCTATTGATCTTTACAACTTGGCCCTCCGCAAAGTGCAGTAAGATTACTGGCAAGATACCAGTGAACATAACATTAGTAGGCTAAATCACATACTGCAGTACTTTGTTTCAGTGCTCAGTTCTACATGTGGATGGAGCTTTAGGCACATCAGTAAGCGGAAGTGGGGTAACAGCCAGAGCTGCAGACTATGGAAATGGGGACCCAGGTTTGAGTATGCATCGGCTCAACATCCTGTAATTCTGGGCAAACCACTTAATCTCCCCATGTGTAATGTAACTGCTGCTCATGTAAAGCACTCCATTACCTTCAGATAGTGTTTGCGCTATATAAAATTGCAAAAAGTTTCATTGCAGTACTATTTCCATTTTTCATGATTTAGATTTTGGATTACTTCTCGAAATTCAGACAAATTGTGACCTCTTTCCTAGTGAAATGTAGTTGCCTACTATCAGAATTGTGATGCACCTGGGGTTAAGTCTTGCTATATAGCACCGGACTGATTGGAGCAGAAAGCCTGGCACTTTCTGTGCGACCCAGTCTCCTTGAGACTAGCATGATGTGGAGACTCACTTAAGTTGCACAAAATGAAATCCCAAATATCAAGAATGTCTATTCTGGATAACACTTGTGCTTTGTTCCACTTATTTGATTGCTACTGTAATGGCCCAGAAGTTCATAGATTTGGTACGGTCCTATTGCAGCAACTGTGCCTACCTTCTTGCCACACCTCCCTTGAGGCTGTCATCTCTATCCAAGGAGTGTAGGACTTTGGTCAGCCCCACCTTTTGTACAGAGGCTCCGATTGCTCTTCCACCAGTGACCACTGTAACAACTTCAGGGGAACCCAGCATGATAGTACCCATAAAATGCCCTACCCCAATTTTGCCTAAAATGCCCATAGGGGAACATATGCAAAGGTGGAAAGAACCCTCCTGTTGAGACATGGACTCTAGTGGACCAAGTCTTTGGTTGCTGAAGTGGCTGCATTCAGTGAAAAGTACTCCTCTGCTAGCAATGGTTGTCATGTTTGTAAGTTTTCTGCCCTGAGATGAGTATCATGCTGCCTGAGATTGAAATGCACTTACTAGATCTGGTATAGTTTCCATATTACTATTCCAGTATTGCAACAGCAAAGGTAGGTCTGCACTCTACATGCGTGCTCGGGGATAACGCTGAACTTAACTCCAATCAAAAAGCCAGGGTCCAGAGTGGTATGCATACTTGTGAGTTTAGAAAGGGTGTTTAACCGTAATCTCGCAGTACCTGAGGCCCACTTGCATTTGGGCCCTTCTGTAAAGAAATAATCTTCCTGCATCTGATACTGCCCTGGCAAAAACAGAATGTACGTTCACCCTTTGAGCAGAATTATTTTGAAAAACTTAGTCTCTGGGATTATGGAAACATTTTTGACAACCTCATGTCACACTATTTGACAATCCATTAATGAATCTTTAGCCACGATATTGAGTCACGAGCTAGTATTGTAACCTCTAAATCTATCCTGGTGAAGAAATTCTTGGACCACCACCTCACCAGAAATTAAAATGGCACATGTAGGTAGATCAGAGCCTTATAAACTTGAATCACAAAGACTTATATACTATGAGGATTTATTGCACTGTCCTTGCTAAATTGCTGAGTTTTGTTCACAAACGAGACTCCTAATCTAATGAAGGCTTCAATACCTTAGTAGCATTTATTCTCCCAAAAGCTAAAGTCCCCACTGAGCTACAAGTTCTAAAAGTGATTCATATGGCATGAAATAGTTACTGGATGAACCGGTAATAGATTTTGGTAAAATAGTTTTGAAGAGTAATCACCAGGATGATGGCTGGGGAATCCTGCTCAGTTGGGTAATCTCACTTGTGAGACAAAGTAGAACAACATTACTGATTTGTGAAACTGACTTGGCTGTGTTACACTAGGCGATACATGGGATAGCTCTAGCTATATAGTGTTGTAAACCCTGGGGATACCTTTTCTACATTCATTATGCAAGGCCTGATCACTCCTAGTAGAGCCTTTTTAGCCGCCCAACAGATAATATTGGATATAAGCCTATAGGTGTGCATATTACCAAAATGAGTTGTGAAGTATTGAAGGTTTGTTTTGCTGCCTTAATATTTGGTAGACCAGCCCTTCTATGAACCCTCCCTCTCCTCCACATCAGCTATTCTAGTCTATATTCAACTTAATTACTATCAATACCCTTTTTTGTTTTCTTGTTTTGTTGAACTGCTCGTGTTCAAGCTTAACTCTATTCAACCCTAATTTCTTGACTTGTTTTCTTGGCTTTTGTAGAAAGGTGGCATGCCTTGCCATGTCACTTGTTCAAAATGGTGAAGATGCCTTGGCTGTATGACCATGCCTTCAGATGCAATACACAACCACACATGGTCTTGAAGCATTTTGCTGTTTTTTCTGCTGCCACAGACGCTGCTAAAATCTCAATTACTGACTGATGCAAGGACTTCTGCAGATAAATACTGCATTGACACTAGGTAAGCTTGTGGTATTGGCTAGCGTTTTATGGTGAGCAAGTGGTACTGTTGGACTGCAAATTGATCACTGCTTTGGTTTTGATATGCTCTTCAAGTGTTTGAATTGGGGGGGGGGGGGATAAAAGCTTTCTTTCAATGGGGGTGAGCATGTTTGAAACAAAAGCCCTGTCCCTTGGAAGCTGATTTAAAGTTTGGTTTCCACTGTACAGTGAACTATACACCTTTAAGCCTTCCCGTGTGAGATGCCAACTGAATGTGCTTGGTTAAAAAAATAAATGACTTTTTAAAATTGTACTCATTGAAATGCCAAAATAGTGGACTTCAGTGAAGTTATAATGCAATGATTAAAGTGACCAATTTTATAGCCAAGAAGGTACCGCTACTAGCCGTACATTTTTGTTGAAGTGCTTAAATATAAATCTTGTGTAGGCTCCTATTACCAAGAAATGTTGTTCTCATCAAGTAACTGATCTATAAGCAGATTAATCAAATGGTTAAGTTTGTAGCATGCAGCCTAAGATGCAGGTTTGCATCAAGACTGTACCCTTTAACCCTTGCTCTGTGGGAGAAACATCACTGGTATTTTCCCACTTGAAAATGAACAGTGTATCTAGAGCTGGTTTATGAACTTTTTTCCATATGATTTGACTACAGATCAAATGCTAATTTTGGTTCATTGTTTTACTTTCCAGTCATGATAATCCACGACATTCTGGCTTTAAGTAGCAGGCATGTTGCTTGCCAGTTATTGCACACAGCTTGGGCATAAGTTCTTGTATCCTCTGGGACACAATCTGTTCACTATCTTGTGGTGACAACTAGTGCAGCGCAAGGCATAGCATCCAGGGATTTGCCAAAATGAAAGTCTACTGTGCAAACATTTAAAAAAATCAGCTTCTGACTATCTGACCTTTACTTTGGGCTATGAGTACATTCATGACTAACTTTTCTTTTCGATACTAAGATCTAATATCCCCACAGCATGGCTCAATTAACGAGACTCGTGTTACAAAACATAGGTGTCTGTAGCCTTGCCAGTGGATGCTTCTGGGGCACACCTATCCTGTCTCCTTGGTTAATGGTGTCTTTGGCTCTCAAACCTATTTTCTATCCAAGGTCAGTGGAGTAAATGGTTCAGAACAGTAGTAGTCTGCACTTGTGTATTGGGATCCAGCAGTGCTGAAGCTACTTTGTATGGATTACTCTACCAGGAACACCTTGACAAACACAAGGCCAGATTAACCCAGACCATGAGGGGAGCGGCTAGCATAGACTAATCCATTTTCAGTTTGTAAACCCCTTTCCCAGAGACTCGTGTTACGCTGAACTTGGGACCTTCAGTCACTATACTTCCTGTGCTGTGATGAAGTAGTTACACCAGCTGAAGAATCCACCCCTGAAAACAGCCTTGTAATGACCAAGGTCACATTCTGTCCACAAATTACAAAAAAGATGTCCAATATGGTTGCCGCAGTAGTTTACATACTGCAGAAGTTCTTTGCAGTCCTTTTAATGAGGCTCAAAGTGGATTTCAACGAAAACCAGTCTCCTTGGCAGACTAAGGCTGGAGTTTCTGGAATCTGCTCAGAGGAATTTGGTTCATTCCAGATAGACTGGCTGCCTTCTGGCTCAGAACAGGGTTCATATTTGGGAATCCATTTGTTCAGAACATGGCGTTGCCTGTCAATTCCTTGAAGGGCATGGCAGCACCTATTGGCAGGCCAGCAAAGTTCACAGGGGGGGAGAAATGGCCGTAGAAGGAAAACTAAAATTCATTGATTTGAAGGTCGGAGGTCATTTAATTGATGTACATGAAATGTGTCTTGGCTCCCTCAGGATAACACTCTTCAGGATGTGTATGTTCCTAAGGATAATTTCATTTCAAGCTCATCCTATGGATAACTGCACTTGAAGATCCCAAACCAGCGGTGTTATTTTGAATGTGGTATGAAGACTGCAGAGGTAGGAACGTGGCCTTTCGTCTAATGCACTGAGGCCTTTTTTCAATTTCCAGTGTCTTTATGCATCAAAGATGTGTTGGTGTTTGCAATGTTTGTTGTGTAGGAGGTCTTTGTTTCTACCATTTACTCCTGTTTAGGGCAAGAGTGATGGTGTTTCCTCCCCAAGATGACAAGACATGGAAGTGGACGTCTATTGAGTGACCTGTATAGGTGAGGCCTTAATCTTGTGGTATTTTTTTTTTGCACGTATTAATGGATTGAACAGCAACTGCAAAATTTCTATTGATAAAATGACACCTGCTTTACACAAATGGACTAACTTAAGCCCAAATTCTTGAAGTGGCTTCAGCGGCAGCTAGAAGCTGAAACTATTGGGTATCATTTATTAGGCACCTTCTAATGGTTGCATTGTACCGTTCTTCCTGGGTCAACTACAATTAAGTGAAGTCGTTCTGCTGGCATGAGCAATACCGACCATGAAATAAATTACCATTATCTAGAAGACTTCACTCTGCCGGACTTCAGGCATAACTGGAGGGTGTCACTGGGTTACTGCACACATTATTGATCACTTTTGTGACAACTGTCTTAATCCAGATTAATGGGGCAACAGTGTCTCGGATCCTTCTGAGTAAACCGGTTCGTTTCCTAAAACCAAAGAATCCAGTCCAGTTTACATTTACATATTAATGTAGTCCCTTGTATTCAGTATGGTATATCAGTCCTTAACTGTTTCTAGTGACCTCCCAGTAATGTGAGGACCAAATGTATGGTCCAAGAACTGCCTCATTGTCTGCGCCATTAATCAGACACCTGTTTGTACCATCCATGCTTTTTAACAGGGGGCAGGAGAGCAGACCATGCCACCGATGTAAGACCACACTAACTGCAGATGGGGACTATTTCTTCAGCCGGTATGGGTAATTTGTTCCTGAGATGGGCCACTGATGCTGCTGAAACTGGAGACCAGGCTCACATTGGACCTGATTCAGTAAGGAGATGGTAGGTGGCTCAGACCAGTCAATGTAGTATGGGAAGGCAACCTATCCTGTGGGGGAGGGAGGTCATATTTACTTTCATGCAATCTATGCAGCGCTCCTACAAAGTGACTTTTGCATTGCCAGTACAGGCTGCATCTTAAGGATGGCACTAGTCCAGAAACAGCTGACATTTGCCTACATAGCCGTAGCCAATGTTACCATGCATCTGGTGTTTGAGTGACCTGGTGATCAAGTAATCTGGGTTGTGCTTCAGCTACTGGGTAGGCGGCATGCAGGATTTGCTGAGGCAGCAAGATGGGAGCCCTGCCCTAATCAGTTACTCCACTTGTGGAACACGTAGCTTTATTCGAAGTGTCCAGTTTACAGAATACCTTATAGCTTGTTGTGAAAGTATGCTTGATCTGACAATTTAGCCTGCACTTAGAGGATTCTGGGTACCATTTGAAACTACCCCCATCGGGGAGGAGGAGCCTTTAGTGTTGGTCCTTCAATAGACCAAGATTGTGGTGGCTGGCCTTGAACCACAAATTAAATCAAGACAGTACTGTCCTATACCACAGTTATGTCCTACCTTTATCATAAATGAAGAAGGAAAGTCGTGCTATAACTTACAATTAGCCCATCAGGCACTTAATAATGTGCAGAAGTGGAGAACCTGAAGGCAACCATATCTATAAGGAACACAAAGTGCCCATGCAGCATTCTTAGCTAAATGAGAAACATTTAAGGTATGCTAACAAGGTCCTTAGCGGCGTTCAAGTTTAGGCACTTGGTCCAGAAAGGAAATACTACTTTTAGCTAAAAGTGGTGTGATAGTCTGGCCTGGCAAAAAATGCAAACCTACAAGATACTGGAAAGCTTAAAAAAAATATTAAAGTAAGCACTAGTACGGTTAATACTAGATGATGGCCTTGGAGAACTGAAATGCACAATACAGCTCTATAGAACAGAGCTCATAAAATCCACACAAGCAGACGGTGGGATGGTTGAGGCTTATATTTTGATCTTAAGTTAGCAACTTTGGTATACTGTAGTTTTTCTAAACCCTAACTTCTGATGTATTTTCTTGAACATTGGATGCACTTTAACAATATCCTGCTTTCTGTTGGCCAAATGTGAGTGCCTTTGCTAAAATCCCTGAATTTCACTACAACCATGTAAATCCAATCCAGCAGCAACTGCTGTTTAACACTGCATGGTCTCTGGGCATTTTTTTTTTTTTTTAAGAGTTTCTTTTATAATGCAGGCCATGTAAATACTACAAGGACCTCTACATGGGGAAAATGTATGGACTGTGAAGGTGCTTGGGTTTAGGTAATTTCGTGATCTTGTAGTGTAATGACTAAGATGGTGGTTAAAGTTGTACTGAGAATTGGAACCACAACCTGTTAACTATGCGCTGATTTCATGACTTTAATCTTCTAGCCTGATTAAGTTTAAGAACAGCTGTTTCAAGGAAACGCAGGACTGACTGAACAGTATCTAAGGTAGGTTTACAGGCGAACTTGGCGCCTACTGCATGTTAAGTCTTTGGTAGTATATGAAAACTGTTGTGTAGTCTGTTTTTTCCTGATATAGTAAGTGATGCTACTTTTTGCCCTGCTCACTCAAGATAAAGTAGTCACCTTAGTCTTTGTGCAAGTACCATATTGTGGCCCTGAAGTTGCTGCCGGAGTATGATTTATGATATTTACAATTGTCACTGGAGGTTCTCATGTTCTTTGGGAGGGCCTGTAGAGAAGCCTTCACTCCTAGCAACACTGGTTTCTACAGTAGCTTGGATGCTGGAATTGTCACCACACGGCTCACTTTTGCAGAACTTTAGTTTAGAGTTTATCTTCCTGTTTATGGTTCTAGAACCTTTCATAGGAAGGATAGATGAACTGCTGTTCGAAATGGGAGTGCTTGTTTTTGGTTATGAACCATATTCCTCCCTTCAGTGGTTATTCTTTGGGAACTGGTAGTGGTTTACCCAATGACTGAGCTTAGTGGACTTTTACTATATGGACAGGTCAGTCACCCTTTGATTGTATAACCAGTTTGTGGAACCCCACATTACTAAATGGTGGTTTTTCTTTTCATTGCTATGCAATTTGGAACATTTGCATCTTTGGTAGGTCAAACCTAGCCGAGACCACAATTGTAAACTTCCAGCGATTGTACATTCCTGCTTTCTCTGCCAACTGCTTGAACTTGAGCAATGAGCTTACTTTCTAGTCTTTTTTTGTCATTTGGTTACGTTTAATCACTTGACATTTCCTTTTTGCTTACACAGAATGGATGACACTGCCTTCATGACCAGAAAATCCTCCTGTTCACTAACGTTCCGACTACTGTACCGGTCCCTTAAATCTAACTGCAGAGCCCGTATCTTGGCACTCTGGCTGTTTCACCAGGTGTGTAAGCGGACCTTGTGGGGAAATACATTTACAAACAGTGACTATATAGACTGTGTATTCAACAATTGAGCTTGATGGCGAACATGGCTATGCACAAGAATTAGTACTGATTAGACAGACCGAGGTAAACATTGCTTTGTTTCTACTGCATGCTCTATTGGCCTGCTACGACTGCTTTGGGGGTAGATGGGGTTGTATGGCAATACAACGCAGCCAATTATCACATTCCTTTACCATGCATTTACCATGCAGGTTTTTAGCATGTGCATGCCTTTACCACACATGAAAAGTATATTAAAGGTAAGTGAGTTGTCTATTCACCCAACACCATTGACACTCCGAATTTGCTCACTTCAAATGTCTGCTTTTCTAGCAGTTTTTAAGCATAGGATTAGCACATTGCCATACAGAATTCTTTTTTCTTGGGTAAGCTATATATTTTGGGGAGACCCCAAAACCCCCATTAATTACCCTTGCCTCCCAATACCTTCACCCACCCCTAAAATACCCATACCACCCAATACCCCTACCACCAAATACCCCTATCTAACCCTAAAAGTGTATACCTAGAGATAGAATTGCTCATTAGTCACTCGACCCACTCAGCTGCTTTATTTGTCACGAACGCCACTGATCTATAGCATTGATTATCTTTTACTCTCTGTACCTATAATATATTTTACTCCCTCTGACTATGCTATGTCACCCCTTAAGAGCCCTCTTATTGTGGTTTGGAACCTGTTCTCTTGTCTTGTAAAGCGCTCTGAGACCCTCTGGTCTAGCTAGTGCTATATAAAACTGACAAGTGTGTATGTAATTTACCTTAAACTTTCCATAAGTGGTAAATGCATAGTAAGGCACTGCATGCTAAAATCTGCATTGTAAAGGCTGATTTATGTATAGATTATGGGCGTTCATCACAGAACTGGAGTGCATGGAGCAGTGGGACATTAGTACAATTGGCTAGGCTTGCAGTAAAACGTTTTCTTGCTAGAAGTCTTATCTATCGTACTTAAAATTTTGTTTCCCTTACAGGATACAGAGATTTGACGAGCCATCAATATTTTAAATGAAGAATCAAAACTAAAATTGAAGAGTTTATGAAGACTGCAAAGGTAGCGCATTGGCCGTTTGTCTAATTCGTGGAGGCCTTTTTGAAATTACAATGTTTTGAAGGCTTCTTTTGCCAAAGATATATTAATCCAGTGGGCACAATGCTTATAAATTCATGTCAACATGGGCAAATCCAAATAAAGGGTGGGTCTTGCTTGGCAACCACAAAGCGTTGTGGTTTCCTTGGTGCCTACAGGTTTGCTTCCTTCAATCACTATGTAGAACAGTGGCTGTGGTTAAGCCATCCGACATAAGGGGAGGTACAGGTGATCTTACAAGGTAGTTGAAATGTCCAGTTTAGGATTTTTGAGTAGGACGGGAATTTTAATTATGCTCATAAAAATTGCATTACCTCAATTTCATGTTGTGAAATTCCTGAAATTGACTTAGCATTACACAATTCTGTAATTTTTGCACATGAGGCCAGTTACTGCAAAATCGTGCCAAGGATCTTTGTTCAGTGCGGTCTCCTGCTGGTTTTGAGAGACTTTTTACCTGAAGTGCCTGCTTGTGTGAAGTCATGCATGATACGGGCAAACTACGTTTTGCCTTACAAGCATAATGTCAATATTTAATGGAATGTGATAAAATTTAGGAACATGTCCTAATTTAATCGTGTATTAGACTACCACTTGTTTGTGCTGCCCAGCAATGGTCATATTGGTTTGGTGCTGTTTCACTCAGTCATAATTTCCATCCAATTAACCTTTGTCTTTCTTGTTTCCCGCGATGCTGTTGCTAACATGTTCTCTTGTTACAGGAACCACCAACTGCTGTCTGGGACCACATGCACTTATCTTTGAAGGTTGCAACTGTCCTTATGGAAGGACCAAGGAGATCCAAGCATATGGATATAAGCCCACCTATGATTTATTGACTGACTGGAATGGGTCAAAGCTTGGGCATATAACTAGGCTCAAAGGATATGTCCATTGACTGGAGGTGCTGTCTTGGTATCTGATAGGGCAAAGGGTGCCTAGAAATCTATGGAATGCAGGGAGTGAGGCTGCCTGGACACCACACTGGGTCAATTAGTAAGATGCAACCTATACACTGGAGGGGTGAGTACCCACATCACCAACTTCTATAGACTGGTAAGTGAAGTCTGCATGGTCATCTATTCAGAGGCTGAGGTTGCCATGTATCAACTGAGTAGTCATGGGTATGTATTGAGTATAAGCCAGGCAGTCCCTGCCCCTCCTTTGGAAGGGCGAGGGAGGGCAGGCTAGGAGACTGCCTTTGGAATATATAGACGTGGGATGGGAGAGACTGCCTACTATCTATGGGTTTTTTGTGTAGGAGCAGGCTTCCTGGACATGTATTGACAAGGGGAGAGGCTTCCTGGGAGTCTGACTTGTGGGTGTGGAATAATGAAAAAGCTGCCCAAATATCTATAGACTGACTGCCATTGATTTTTGGAGGAAGCTTCTGGACTATGCGTGGCCTGTCAAGGGACCACCCTGGACGTGGGGTTGAGGCTCTCTGGCAGCCTATTGCCTTGGTTGGGGCATTAGGGAGAAGTGTCTGCCTGGTCCTCAGTTGAGTTGGGGGTGCAGTGTGGGTGATGCCTGGTATCTCAACTGCAGGGAAGGGTGTCTGGGAGAGCTTCTAGTATTCTGTTGACTGGGAGAGTATGCTGTCTGCGCAGGTTATCGGGAGGGGGACAGAGTGGGGGTGGGAGTTTGCACATATGAAAGAGGTAGGCTGCCAGGCAGGGCTGGACTGGCTGTAGCAGGCACCATGCATTATGCTCACTGGGTGGCTTGAAGGGCCCAGTGTAATGACTGGAGCTCTAGGAAAGGGTGCTGGGGCTGGCCCTGTGGAGGGTGCATTATGCAGACTCTGGTGCAGAACTTGGTGTCCAGTGTAACCACTGGATCTGTACCCGATGTTCCTTTGACTAGATTACACTCTTACTTTAAGGGCCCAGTGTGTCCTTAAGGAATTAGCAATATGGGCCCAATAATACAGGGTCATCATGGGGACAGTGTAACCACTGTTGCCCTACAGAAGTCTTGAACATACAATAAGATGAGGATGCCAAGGGGCTAGTTTACCCACTGGAGCACCAGTGAAGCAGGATGGGGCAGAATCAGGCCAGATGCTTCATTGCCCCAGTAGAATTGATGAAGGCCTGGATGGACTGTAATGAATTGGGCCTTGAATGGTCCATAGTAACCAATGAAATGGTGCAAGAGTTTCCTTATGCTGTCTGTAATAGGTTGAAGGGCCCAGTGTAACCACTGCTTCTCAACAGAAGAGGCTTTGTGCTTTCTGTTGGATGGTCCTTGCAGGGGCAAGTGTAACAACCGAAGCCCCACAGAACTGGCTTGAAGATCTGATGCATACTTTTAAATAAGGGCCAAGTGTAATCACTGGAGGCCTAGGGCTGACTGACCTCTCATACCCCCATTTTTTGTATGAGCACTGGAGCCTTATGCTAGGTCCTTTAACCTTCCATATAAGATGGTGGTTTAAAGTCCTTGCATCTCTGGTGGAGCAGGGTGGAATTTGCCTGGGGCATGTTGTAAGACTAGGTGATTGAAATGTTGAATCTTTTCTCTAATAGTATGAGGCTCTCAGTTAAATGGGTAGGTTTGGAGAGCCCATTGTAACCACTGATCTATAGAAGGGGAGCAGGGGCTGACTAGCACGATCTGGAATGTGTATTAGGTGGACTCTATGGTGATCTTGAGTTGCCCAATGTAACCACTGGAGCAGTACTCGATGTTCTTTTGTTGACTATAACGTGGTCAGCATGAAGGGTCAATGTAACCATGAGTTCTATAGAAAATGGTCTTATGCATCTAATATATGGTCATAAAAGTGACATTGTATCTACTGTTGTCCTATAAGAGCTTGGGGATTGCAAAAAGGTCAGACTTCAGAGGCCAGTTTAATCACTCTGCACAACTGAAGGGAGTTGGAGCAGGCTGCGACAAGCTGCTTGAAGGACCCAATGTAAACACTGGAGGCCATAGACTGTAAGGTGCCCTGTTAAAAGGGCTCAGTGTAAACACTGCTGCCCAACAGATGGGGCTTTAAGCTCATTTTATTTGGGCTGACTATATGAATTGGGGTCTAAATGGCCCAGTGTAACCACTGGTGCTCTATGGGAGGCAGCCATTGCCAACTAACCAGGGGCATGAAAGGCTCAGTGTAACCACTTGAGGCCTGACCAGGCCATGAAGGCAAAGATGGACTGTTAGAAGGGCCCAGTGTAAACACTGCGTCCCAACAGATGGGGCTTTAAGATCTCAGTAGTAATCTTTATCTTAAAGACCTGTGCTTACACTGAATAAGACGGTGTGCCTTCAGGGTAAAATGTAAGCACTAGACCCCATGGAAATATGTATTATGTAGACTGTATGAAGAGGCATTGACTGGGCTAGAGGGCCTGCTCAAGGTCTACAGACTGGCTTTTATGTGGACAATGGCTTGGAGGGCCCAGTGTAACCACTGCAGGCCCAAGGCAGACTAATATGAAGCTTGAAGTATCTCTGTAACCACTGTAGCCCTACAGAATGGTTAAGCTACCTAGAACTAGGTGCCAGTGGTGTACAATACAGAATAGGATGAGTGGCTTAAAAGCCCAGTGTAACTGCTGGAGCTTGTAGGAGGGTTGTGGTTCCAATGAGAAGGAAGGTTTTTAGTGACAAGTGTAATCACTTGAGCCCCACAGACTGATTTGAGAATACATGAAGATGTAAAAATGAATGGCCAGTGTAACCACTGGAGGCCTGGTAAAGGTGCATGCACATTAAAGCATGGGTGGCTGAAAGGGATCTGTGTATCCACTGCCAACCAACAGAATGGGCTTTACACTCTAAGGGTGCGGGCTTTAAAGGGAAAGTGTGATCAGCGCCCCTACATGGACTAGTGCAGACTGAATGGATGAAAGGGTGGACAAAATGCCAAGTGTAACCACTATAGGCCCATGGAAGGTGTATTATACAGTCTGTATGAAGGTTGATTGAAGGGACCGTAGGGACTACTGGAGCCCTACAGTAGGGTTTTTATGCTGACTGGGTTGTTTGAAGGGCCAAGTGTAACCACTTCAGGCCTAGAGCTGACTAATACAAAGCTTGAAAAATCTGTGTAACCACTGGAGCACTACAGAATGCGAAGGCTACCTACAACACTTGGTTTGGCCCAGTATAACCACTGAAGGCCTATGAAATTGAGATCGAGAAGACTAAGGTTCTTCAAAGGCCCAGTGTAACTGCTGGAGCTTTAACTTCCTTTGTACTTCCAGATGGGAGCTTTTAAGGCCAAGTGTAATCACAGGAGTGCCACAAATAGGATTTAATACAGAAGTTTGTGATTAAGGGCCAGTGTAACCACTGGAGGCCTGGGGGTACATTATGAAAATTGTAAGTTGGGCAGAGTGAAGGGCTCGGTTTAAGATCCTGAGCCCAATAGGAAGATATTCATGCTTCTACTATCAATCAATCATGTCACTTATAAAGCGCACTACATACCCGCGAGGGTCTCAAGGTGCTGGGGGAAGAGGGGGGTGGTGCTGCTACTGATCGAAGAGCCATGTCTTGAGGAGTCTTCTGAAGGCCAGTAGGTCTTGGGTCTGTCAGAGGTTGGTGGGGAGGGTGTTCCAGGTCTTGGCGGCGAGGTGGGAGAAGGATCTGCCGCCGGCGGTCGTTTTCCGGATGCGGGGGACTGTGGCGAGGGCGAGGCTGGTCGAGCGGAGCTGGCGGGTGGGGGTGTAGAAGCTGAGTCGTCTGTTGAGGTAGGCTGGTCCGGAGTTGTGGAGTGCTTTGTGTGCGTGGGTGAGGAGCTTGAAGGTTATCCTCTTGTTGACAGGGAGCCAGTGCAGGTCTCAGGTGGGGTGTGATGTGGCTGCGTCGGGGGATGTCGAGGATAAGACGTGCAGAGGCGTTCTGGATGCGTTGCAGCCGTCTCAGGAGCTTAGCCGTCGTTCCTGCGTAGAGGGCGTTTCCGTAGTCCAGCCTGCTGGTGACGAGGGCCTGGGTGACTGTTTTTCTTGTTTCGGTGGGGATCCACTTGAAGATCCTGCGGAGCATTCGGAGGATGTTGAAGCAGGATGAGGAAACGGCGTTGACCTGCTTAGTCATGGAGAGGGTGGGGTCGAGGATGACCCCTAGGTTGCGTACGTGGTCGGTGGGTGGCGGGGCTGTTCCCAGTGATGTTGGCCACCAGGAGTCGTCCCAGGCTGAAGGGTTGGAACCAAGGATGAGGACCTCCGTCTTGTCCGAGTTCAGCTTCAGGCGGCTGGTCCTCATCCATTCGGCGACGGCCTTCATTCCTTCGTGGAGGTGGGCTTTGGCGGTGTGAGGGTCTTTGGTGAGGGAGAGGATCAGCTGGGTGTCGGCGTAGGAGATGATGTTGAGGTTGTGCTGTCGGGCGACGTGGGCGAGGGTGCCATGTAGATGTTGAACAGCGTTGGGCTGAGGGAGGAGCCTTGGGGTACGCCGCAGATCTTGGTGGCCTTGGATCGGAAGGGGGCGAGGCGGACGCTTTGTGTTCTGCCGGAAAGGAAGGATGTGGTCCAGTCCAGGGCCTTCTCTTGGATCCCGGCGTCATGAAGGCGTGTTCGTAGTGTGGTGGCAGACCGTGTCGAAGGCGGCTGATAGGTCCAGGAGGATGAGGGCTGCTGTTTCTCCGTTGTCTAGCAGGGTCCTGATGTCATCGGTGGCGGCGATGAGGGCGGTTTCGGTGCTGTGGTTGCTGCGGAAGCCGGACTGGGAAGGGTCCAGGATGTTCTCCTCGAGGTAGCGGGTCAGTTGTTTGTTGACTATTTTCTCGGTGACCTTCGCGGGGAACGGGAGCAGAGAGATGGGTCGGAAGTTCTTGAGGTCCTTGGGGTCTGCCTTGGGTTTCTTGAGTAAGGCGGTGATCTCGGCGTGCTTCCAGCTTTCCGGGAAGGTTGCGGTCTCGAAGGAGATGTTGATTATTTTCCGGAGATGGGGCGCGATGGCTGTACTGGCTTTGTTGAAGATGTGGTGAGGGCACGGGTCTAGCGGTGAACCGGAGTGGATGGTGTTCATGATCTCGCTGGTGTCCTCGTCGTTGATGTTGGTCCAGGAGAGCAGGCGGTTGGTGGTTGTGGGGGCAGTGGTCTCGGTGGTTGCCGGGGCGGTCGTGGTGTTGAAGCTAAAGAGAATTGAAAAGGCAAAATGTAACCACTGGCAGCCTAGAGCTGACTGGAATGCGTGGAAGTTTGAAGAGCCTAGTGTAACCACTAGAAGCCTGACCACAGTCCGTAAAGACTAAGGTGGGCTGTTAGAAGGGCCAAGTGTAAACACTGTTGCCCAACTGATGGAGATTTAAGCTCTCTATAGAAGGGCTTTTATGCGGCCAGTGGCTCGAAGGGCTCAGTGTAACCACTGCAGACCAAAGGCGGACTAATGAATACAAAGCTTGAAGGCATCTGTGCCACCAACTAAGCCCTAGATAATGGTAAAGCTACCTAGAACACTTGGTGTGAATGCCCCAGTGTAACCACTAAATACTTGAGAAGGGTGACTCGCACGAGCTGCTTCAAAGGCCTAGCGTAACTGCTGAAGCTTAGAAAAGGGGGTTTGTGCTTCCAGTAAGGGAGTGTTTAAGGGGCAAGTGTAATTACTTGAGGCCCACAGAAGGGATTTAATACAGTAGGAGGGGACTCACAGGGCCAGTGTAACCACTGGAAGCCTATGAGGTTCATTAAGAAGATTGTACGAGGCAGCGTGAAGGGCCCAGTGTAACCTCCAGAGCTCTAGAGGCCTAGGGCTGATTAGGAACCTGTTGAAGGTACATTAGGTGGCCTCTAATGCGGGGATCTTAAGTTGCCCAATGTAACCACTGAAGTACTCTAGGTGGCTTTTGACTAGAATGGAAAGTTTATATGAATGGTCAACCACTCAAGCCCTTAAAGATGCATCAAGTGGACTGATTGCTGAAGGGCCCGGTGTAACTACCAGTGCTCCTCTGGAGGCAGCTAATGCAGACTGTAAAGGCATGAAGGGTCTAGTGTAACCACTCGAGGCCCAAGAACAATTCATGAAGACTAAGATGGGCTTTTGGAAAGGCTTGGTGAAAACACTGCTGCTCAGCATATAGCACATTAAGATCTTGGTAACAAGTTGTCTTTTACAGGCAAGTTTAACTACTGTAGCCCTATGCTACTGTTGCTTACACTGACTGTGAGGGGTGCTTAATAGGGCTAAGTGTAACCACGAGTCCCATAGAAAGGTGTATTATATGAACTGTATGAAGAGGCAAAATGGACTGCTTGAGCCGTACAGAAGGGTCTTTATACTGGCTGGGCAGAGTGAAGGGCCCTGTGTAACCACTGCAGGCCTGGGCTGACTGTAATAAATGGGAGGGGGGGGAACTTAAAGTATCTGTGTAACTGGAGCCCTACAGAGTGTTAAATCTACCTATAACACTTGGTATGAATGGTCTAGTGTAATCACCAGACTTCTGCGTCGGGTGCATCATACAGAAGAATAAGTGACTTTAAAGGCCCAGTGTAACTGCTGGAGCCTGTAGAAGTTGCTTTGTGCTCCCAGTTGGGAGGTGTTAAGGGCCAAGTGTATTCACTGGAGGCCTCTAGAAGGGGTTTAATGCAGTAAGATGTGGACTCTAAGATCCAGTATAACCACTGGAGCCATGCAGAAGAGGCTTAGTGCTTGCAGTACAATAGGTTTTGCATGGGTCAAATGTAACTGACACCCTACTGAACAAGCTTCAAGCTCTGATGCAGGCTTTTAAGGGTCCAGTGTAATCACTGGAGGCCTCGGGCTGACTATAAAACTAAAGTGGAGCTTGAAGGGTTAGTAAAACCAGTGGAGCCTAATGGAAGGACTTTAAGCTTTCACTAAGATGGGGACTCAAAGGGCCTAGTGTAACCACTGTAGCTCAGTGGAGTTTACCTTTCAATCACCCAGTCTTGCATTCCCCAGCCAAAGTTTCCTCTAAATGTATGATGGTCAAATAGGTAGGTTTGAAGGGCCCAGTGTAACCACTGGAGTGCTGTAGAAGGAGCCTGTAATGACTAGTGCCATGTGAAAGGTGCATTATGTGGACTCTATAGATGGGGTCTTGAGTTGCCCAATGTAACCACTGGAGCAGTACTAAACCTGTCTTTTGTTGACTGATGGTGATTATGAAGGGCCCAGTGTAATGAGTCTTAGGGAAAATGACATTATGATGCCAATAATACAAGGTCCTGGAGGGGACAGTGTATCCACTGTTGCACTACAAATGGAACTTGGTATGCCAAAAAGATGGGGACTTCAGAGCCCAGTTTATCTATTCTGGCCACAGTGCAACTGCTGAGCTCCTGGATGGACTGTAATGGAGGTGCTTGCCTGGCCCGGATTAATCATTGCAACAGTGCAAATGTTTCCTTATGCTGACTGTAAAATACTTTGAAAGGCCCTGTGTACCCACCCGGGCCCACTGAAAGACTCATTAAGTAGACTTTGTTCCTGAAGGGCTATATGTAACAACTGAACCCAAAAGGCTAATGCTTCCCCTGATATGGGCCTGTAAAAGGTGCTTTACGAAGGCTAAGAATGGTGGCTTGCAGTGTGACTGCTGCAACCATACAGAAGAACTGGGCTGACTATGAATTGGGATCTGAATGGCCCAGGGTAAGCACTGGTGTCCTATGGGAGGCAGATATTGTCAACTAACAAGGGGCATCGAGGGCTCACTGTAACCACTAGAGACCTGACCAGTCCATGAAGGCAACAACTGGCTGTTAGAGCCCAGGTGGTTTGAAGGGTCCAGTGTAACCACTGCAGGCACAGGGCTGACTGCAATAAATATGAAGCTTGAAGGATCTGTATAACACTGGAGCCATACAGAATGTGAAAGCTACCTACAACACCTAGTATGAATGGCCCAGTGTAACCACTAGCTACTTATTAATGGAAGCACAAAGTAACCACTGAAGTCCCGATCTCACTGCAATACACTGGGAAGCTTGAAGGGTCAGTTTAACCATTGGAACCTTGTGGAAGGGGCCTTAAGCTTTCCAGTAAGATACTTAAATGACTTAGTGTAACCAGTGGCACTCAATTGAATTTTCATGGGACTGTAAGACTTGGTGATTGAAAGGCCAAGTGTATTCTCTCAAGGTCTGGGGTTCACTGAAAAACAGGTGGGTTTGAAGGGCCTGGTGTAACTACCAGAGCTTTAGCGGAGAGGCCTGAGGCTGATTAGGAATCTTAGTTTGCTAGCCATCCATGTTTTTTTATAAAAATCAAAGGGAGGTAAATCTCTCTGTAATGGGGCCCAACATCTGGAATCTGCTCCCTGCCCCACTCAGATTGGCCAACAGTGAAATGGATTTTGGGAAACCTCGTTCAGGATAGATCTAATGAACCTTAGGGTAAATCTCAGGCTCTAAACTCCCTGGGCTGGTGCGCTCTCCCTTTCTGAAATTATAATCTGGCATTCAGTAGGATTCTCCGATGAGGTCCATATTCCATTGAGTGTGCTGACTGGCTGCCATGTGTTACTATCATGAACAGTTGTGTATTGGATCTGCAACTCAAAGGTTAGGCAAATGGCAGAGGCTCCCTTCAGTAACTAAACGTATGCCTTAAATTCCCACAAACCTTAAATGCATCAACATTTATGACCTAAACAAACCATCCCTTGTGCTAAATCTTCATTCCAAATCAAAACCTCCAGTTCTTAGACGTTTTGACAGTTCTTTGAGAACTGTCACAATACTCAATGGCCAAATAATACTTAAACAGTTTAAAATACTCCCATTTTAGCATGTTAATATCTCCAAAAATGTCAAGTAACTAGATACAAACTGCTCCTTAAAATGCCAGTTATGGAGCATTGGTTCCATAAACTAGACTAATCTTCCTTAAAATGATCAAACTTGTGTAAACCCTTTGCTGTACTGTATGCAATGGTGAATTAACTTTTGCCAAATGTATATAAGTGGGTTCCTGGCATCTTGAAGTTGCTATTCGAGGTACCAATATTTGGTGTTACCAATGACTATACAGCAACTTGGTGCTCTGCACAGTGGTGCACAAGGAACCATGCAGCAAGTGGTTAATCCTCAATCAAAATAACCATAAAAAGCTTGAGCAATATGTTCTGATTCTGTTGGGAGCCACTCCATGTCAATCTCTGAGAAAGCAGTCCACCTGTGCACTTAAGGCTGAAATGTACCCTTACCGAAGGATCCCTTTGTATGGATTTTGGATTATAGTTTGTGCACCAGCTCGGGGAGCTTCGAAACTAGAGCTGCACCCAGATGGAGTGGCTACTGCCACTATTCCTAGATAGCAGCGAGGGTTACTTCTGCTCCTTCTGTAGTTAGGCTCGTCATCGTGGGTAGAAGTTGTGCCATATTAAATTTAATGTGCAAGGAAGTACCTCTTAAATTGCAGAGGTTTCATTGCCATAGAGCTATAATTGGGACATTCCCATAGGCTTACATTTTCTTTGAAGCGGTCTTGAAGGGCCTAGTGTAACCACTGGAGCTCTACAGAAATTGTCTGGGCCTGCCTTGTATTAGTTGATCAGGCCAAATGTGGTCTTTAAAAGACAGTGGCTCACTGTGCAAATTGGGAAGGTTAGAAGGGTGCAGTGTAACCAATGGAGCACTATAATAAGGGCCAGACTCTCTAGAACACAGAGGAAGGTGCATTATACATACTCTGGGGAGTTTGAGGTGCCCAATGAAACCACTGGAACAGGACCCAATGTCCCTTTTGTTGACTTCAAGGGAACGTTTGCTTGAATGAGCCACTGGAACAGAGCTCTTTGCTTCTAAGAACACAGGGTTGTGGTGATGGGCCAGTAGAACTGTTGCCCTACAGAATGGTCTTGGGCTTACAAGATGGGGTTGTCAAGGGCCCATTTTATCCACTGGTGCATCAAAGGAGGGGGATGGAGCAGAATAGGCGCAGATGCTTGATTGTCCCAGTGAAACCGCTGAGTATTTGGACAGACCTCAATAAATGGGGCCTAGAATTGCCTAAAGTAACCCATGAAACAGTACAAGAGTTTCCTTTTGCCAACTAAGTTTGAAGGGCCCAGTGTTATCACTGCTGCCCAACAGAAGGGGATTTGCTTGCAGTAAGCTGCATCTTGCAAGGGCCAAGTCTAACCACTGAAGCCCTACATAATGGGCTTGAAGCTCTCTGGATGCAGGCTTTAAAGAGGGCAAGGGGGTGGGGTGGGAGAGTGTAATCACTGTAGCCCTTAAGGACCGGTGCCTAGGCTTGATGTAGAACAGTGCCCAAAAGGACAAGTGCAACTACTAGAGTCCAATGGAAAGTTATTATACAGACTATATAAAGGGTGCTTGAAGGGTCTAAATGTAATTTCTGGAGCCCTACTGTAGAGGGCTTATGCTCACTTGGTGCCTTGAAGGACCCAGTGTAATGACATTAATAAGTGGGGAGCTTGAAGGATGTGTAACCCCTGGAGCTGTACAAAAGTCTGAAGCTACGTCTGATACTTGATATGAATGTCTGTGTAACCACTTGAGGCCTGTGAAAGGGGCATCATACACACACATTTTAAAGGTCCGGTGTAACTGCTGGTGCTTATAGAAGTTGCTTTGTGCTTCCAGTAAGGGTCAAGTGTAATCACTGGAGGCCTGCAGAAGGGATTTAATACAGTAATATGTGGGCATGAAGTCGGCGTAGCCAACTGAGGCTAAGGATTACTGAACCTGGGTCATGGACGGCCCAGTGTAAACACAGGCCTGGGACTGACTAATGTTGGAAGAGTGCACTGTAACCACTAGACCCCTATCAAATGAATTTGTGATTCCAACGAGACTGGTCATGCCCTATGCCTCTTCAAGCACCAAAGTGTTTTTTGAAGAGCCCAGTGACACTGCTGAAAGCCTGGTGCTGACAAATGAAGGGCGCTTGAAGGATCCGTGTAACCACTAGAGCTGTAAGGGCTTTGTCCTGGGGTGCATGAATGGCCCAGTGTGCCCTCTGAAGGGCTGATGTGCACTGTAGTGAAACTGAAGCAATACCCAAGGTTACTGATGCAGAGTAGACATTGGGTAGAAAGGCCCAGTATAACAAGTAACCTGAGAAATGTGTATTTTGTAGATTGACAGGTGGCACGAGGGGCCCAGTGTAACCACGAGCCCAATGGAAAATTACCTTTCAACAATTCAGGTAATAAGTGGCCAGTGTAACCACTGTAGACCGCCTGAAGGGGCCTTGCTCTGCCAAAAAGATGGGAGACCTAGAGAAGAACTGGACCAATACAGAAGTGGACTAGAACAGACTGTAAAACAAGATTTTCAAGGGCCCAGTGTATCCGCTGGGGCTGGCCCTGTGGAAGTTGCATTATACAGTCTCTGGTGCAGAACTTTGTCCAGTGGAGCTGTACCCAATGTTCTGTTGACTAGATTACACTGTTTAAGGGTCCAGTGTAATAATGAGAGCCCTTAGGAATGGTCATTATGCTCTCAATAATACAGGGTCATGGGGACAGTGTAACCATTGTTGCCCTACAGAAGAGTCTTAAGCATACAATAAGATGAGGATGCCAAGGGACTAGTTTACTCACTGGCGCACCAAAAAATCAGGATGGGCCAGAATATGACCAGACACTTCTTTGCCCCAGTAGAATTGCTGAGGGCCTGGATGGACTGTAATAAGTTGGGCCTTGAATGGTCCATAGTAACCAATGAAACCGTGCAAGAGTTTACTTATGCGGTCTGTAATAAGTTGAAGGGCCTAGTGTAACCACTGCTTCTAAACAGAAGAGGCTTTGTTAGATGGTCCTTGCAGGGGCCAAGTGTAACCACTGAAGCCCTATGGAACTGGCTTGAAGCTCTGATGCATACTTTTAAATAAGGGCTATGTGTAATCACTGGAGGCCTAGGGCTGGCTGACCTTTCATGCTCCTGTTTTGCATAACCACTGGAGCCTCATGCAAGGGCTTTAAGTCTCCATCTTATATGGAAGGTTAAAGGAGGTAGCGTACCTCGGTGGAATTTGCCTGGGGCATGTAAGACTTGGTGATTGAACGGCCAAATCTTTTCTCTAAAAGTATGAGGCTCGCAGCTAAATGGGTAGGATTGAAGGGCTCATTGTAACTACCGATGGTCTATAGAAAGGGAGCAGGGGTTGAGTGGCACGGTCTGGAATCTGTATTGGGTGGACTCTATGGTGGTGATCTTGAGTTGCCCAATGTAACACTGGTGCAGTACTCAATGTTACTTTTGACTATAATATGGTTCGCATGAAGGGCCAATGTAACCACGAGTCCTATAGAAAAGTCTTATGCTTCTAATATGGTTCATAAAAGGACATTGTATCTGTTGCCCTATAGGAGCTTGGGGATTGCTAAAAGGTCAGACTTTAGAGGCTAAATTAATCTCTACACAACTGAAGGGGGCGGGAGCAGGCTGCAACAGGCTGTTTGACGGACCCAGTGTAACCACTGGAGGCCTGACAAGTGCCATAAAGACTGTAAGGTGCCCTGTTAAAAGGACTCAGTGTAAACACTGCTGCACAACAGATAGGGGTTTAAGCTCTCCTTATTTTACAGACTCATGCTTACACTGACAGGGTGCCTAAAGGGCAAATGTACGCACTAGAGCCCATGGAAAGAAGTATGTAGACTGTATGAAGAGGGATTGAAGGGACTACAGGGCCTGCTCAAGGTCTACAGACTGGCTTTTATGTGGACGATGGCTTGGAGGGCCCAGTGTAACCACTGCAGGCACAAGGCAGACTAATATGAAGCTTCAAAATCTCTGTAACCACTGTAGCCCTACATAATGGTAAAGCTACCTAGAACCAGGAGGTGCCTGAATGATGTACAATACAGAATATTATGAGTGGCTTCAAATCCCCAGTGCAACTGCTGGAGCTTATAGAAGGGGGTTTGTGCTTCCATTAAGAAGGAAGGTTTTTAGGGCCAAGTGTAATCACTTGAGGCCCACAGACAGATTTAAGAATACATGAAGATGTGGGCTTGAAAGGCCAATGTAACCACTGGAAGCCTGGCAAAGGTGCATACACACTAAATTATTGGTGGCTCAAAGGGCCCAGTATATCCACTGCAACCTACAGAATGGGCTTTATGCTCGAAGGTTGCAGCGGTTTAAGGGAAAGTGTGATCAGTACCCCCTACATGGGCTGGTACGTAGACAATGTATGAAAGGGTGGACAAAAGGCCAAGTGTAACCACGATAGGCCCATGGGAAGTTGTATTATACAGACTCTATGAAGGATACTTGAAGGGACCATGAGAGCCCTACAGTAGAGTTCCTATGCTGACTGGGTTTGATGGGCCAAGTGTAACCACTGCAGGCCCAGGGCTAACTATAATAAATACAAAGCTTGAAAAATCTGTGTAACCACTGGAGCCCCACAGAATGTAAAAGCTACCTACAACACTTGGTATGGCCCAGTGTAACCACTGAAGGCCTATGAATGGGCAATCAAGCAAACTACAGTACTTTAAAGGCCCAGTGTAATTGCTGGAGCTTGAAGTTTCTCTGTACTTCTAGTTGGGAGGTTTTAAGAGCAAAGTATAATCACTGGAGGGCCACAAAAGGGGTTTAATGCAGTAGGATGTGCATTTAAGGGCCATTGTAACCATTGGAGGCCTGTGGGGGTGCATTATTAAGATTATAAGATCTATATTTATGCTTCTACTAAAGAGAATTGAAAAGGCAAAGTGTAACCACTTGCACCCTAGGGCTGGCTGGAATACATGGAAGCTTGAAGGGCTTGGTGTAACCACTGGAAGCTTGAAGGGCTTAGTGTAACCACTAGAAGCCTGACCACAATCCATAAATACTGTGAGGTGGTGTTTGAAGGGCCCAGTGTAAACACTGCTGCCCAACAGATGGGGCTTTAAGCTCGGTCTACCAAAGGGCTTTTATGCTGACGTGGCTTTAAGGGCCCAGTGTCACCGCAGAAGGCCCTGCCTGACTAACAAATGGGGACCAGTGTAACCACTGGACCCATACAGAAGGCTAAAGCTACCTACAACACTCCAAAGGTGCAAGCTTTTAAGGGAAAGTGTGATCAGTACCCCTACCGGGACTAGTGCATAGCCTAAAATTATGAAAGGGTGTGCAAAAGGTCGTGTAACCACTGTAGGCCCATGGGAAAGGTGTATTAAAGACTGCATGAAGGATGATTGAAGGGACCATAGGAGCCCTACAGTAGGTTTTTCATGCTGACTGGGTGGTTTGAAGGGCTGAGTGTAATCACTGCGGGCCCAGAGCTGACTGTAGTAAATACAAAGCTTGAAGAATCTGTAACTGCTGGAGCACTACAGAATGCGAAGGCTACCTACAACACTTGGTATTGCCCGGTATAACCATTAGAGGCCTATGAAATGGAGATCAAGAAGACTAAGGTACTTCAAAGGTCAAGTCTAACTGCTGGAGCTTGAACGTGCTTTATACTTCCAGTTGGGAGCTTTTAAGGGCCAATTGAATTCACTCAAGGGCCACGAATGGGGTTTAATACAGTAGGATGTGATTAAGGGGCCAGTGTAACCACTGGAGGCCTGGGGGTACATTATGAAAATTGTAAGTTGGGCAGAGTGAAGGGCCCAGTGTAAGAACCTGAACCCAATAGGAAGATATTCATGCTTCTACTAAAGAGAATTGAAAAGGCAAAATGTAACCACTGGCAGCCTAGAGCTGACTGGAATGCGTGGAAGTTTGAAGGGCCTAGCGTTGCCACTAGAAGCCTGATCAGTCCATAAAGACTAAGGTGGGCTGTTAGGAGGGCCAAGTGTAAACACTATTGCCCAGCTGATGGAGCTTTAAGCTCTCTATAGAAGGGCTTTTATGCAGACGGTGGCTCGAAGGGCTCAGTGTAACCACTGCAGACCAAAGGCGGACTAATGAATACAAAGCTTGAAGGATCTGTGCCGCCCGACCTAATGGTAAAGCTACCTTTGAACGCTTGGTATGAATGCCCCAGTGTAACCACTAAATACCTGAGAATGGTGACTCAGACGAGCTGCTTCAAAGGCCTAGTGTAACTGCTGAAGCTTATAAAAGGGGGTTTGTGCTTCCAGTAAGAAGCCAGCGTTTAATGGCCAAGTGTAATCACTGGAGACCCACAGAAGGGATTTGATACAGTAGAAGAGGGGCACTCATGGGGCCAGTGTAACCACTGGAAGCCTGTGAGGTTCATTAAGAAGATTGTAAGAAAGGTAGTGTGAAGGGCTCAGTGTAACCTCCAGAGCTCTAGAGGAGAGGCCTGAGGCAGATTAGCTGTGGAAGGTACATTAGGTGCACTCTCGTGTGGGGATCTTAAGTTGGCCAATGTAACCACTGGAGAAGTACTCTAGGTGCCTTTTGACGATCATAGAAAGTTTATTTGAATGGCCTAGTGTAACCACTCAAGCCCTTTGAAAGATGCGTCAAGTGGACTGATAGGTGCTGAAGGGCCTAGTGTAACTACTGGTGCCCTATGGGAGGCAGCTAATGCAGACTGTAAAGGCATGAAGGGTCTAGTGTAACCACTAGAGGCCCAAGAACAAGTCATGAAGACTAAGATGGGCTTTTGGAAGGGCTCAGTGAAAACACTGCTGCTCGGCAGATAGCGCATTAAGATCTTGGTAACAAGTGGTATTTTACATGCAAGTTTAACTACTGTAGCCCTATGATACGGTTGCGTACACCGACTGACACTAGCTTAATGGGGCCAAGTGTAACCACGAGTCCCATAGAAAGGTTTATTATATGGACTGTATTTAAAGGGCTTGAAGAGGCCAAACTGACTGCTTGAGCCCTATAGAAGGCTCTTTATGCTGGCTAGGCAGATTGAAGGGCCTTGTGTAACTACTGCAGGCCTGGCTGTAATAAATGGGGGCCTTAAAGGATCTGTGTAACTGGAGCCCTACAGAGTGCTAAATCTACCTATGACACTTGGTACGAATGGCCTAGTGTAATCGCTAGACTCCTGCGACAGGTGCATCATACAGATGACTAAGACTTTAAATCCCAGTGTAACTGCTGGAGCCTGTAGAAGTTCCTTTGTGCTTCCAGTTGGGAGGTTTTAAGGGCCAAGTGTATTCACTGGAGGCCTGTAGAAGGACTTTAATGCAGTAAGATGTGGGCGTTAAGGGCTAGTATAACCACTAGAGCCATGCTGAAGGGGCTTAGTGCCTGCAGTACAATAGGTTTTGCATGGGCCAAATGAACTACGGACACCCTACAGTACAAGCTTCACGCTCTGATGCAGGCTTTTAAGGACCAAGTGCAATCACTGGAGGCCTTGGGCTGATTATAAAAATAAAGTGGAGCTTGAAGGGTTAGTGAAACCACTGGAAACTTATAGAAGGGCTTTACAAGATGGAGACTCAAAGGGCCTAGCATAACCACTGGAGCTCGGTGGAATTTACATTTCAATCACCTAGTCTTACATTCCCCACGTAAAGTTTCCTCTAAATGTATGATGGTCAATTAGGTAGGTTTGAAGGGCCCAGTGTAACCACTGGAGCGCAGTAGGAGCCTGCAATGACTAGTGCCATGTGAAAGGTGCATTACGTGGACTCTATAGAGGGGGTCTTGAGTTGCCCAATGTAACCACTGGAGCAGTACTAAACGTTCCTTTTGTTGACTGGTAGTTAACAAGGGCCCAGTGTAATGAGTCCTAGGGAAAATTACATTACGCTGCCAATACAAGGTCATGGAGGGGATTGGTGTATCCACTGTTGTCCTGCAAAAGGAGCTTGGTATGCCAAAAAGATGGGGTCTTCGGGCCCAGTTTATCTATTCTGCCCCCACAGCACGGGGATCCAGCAGACTGTTAGATCAGATGCTTGAAGGGCCCAGAGTAACTGCTGAGCTTCTGGATGGACTGTAATAAAACAGTCCTTGAATGGCCTAGAATAATCATTGCAACAGTACAAAAGTTTCCTTATGCTGACTGTAAAATACTTTGAAGGGCCCATTGTATCCACCTGGGCCCACTGAAAGCTTCATTAAGTAGACTGACTTGTTCCTGACTGGACCCAAGAGGCTATTGCTTCCCCTGACATGGGCCTGTAAAAGGTGCTATAGGAAGGCTAAAAATGGTGACTTGAAGTGTAACTGCTGAAACCATGCAGAAGAACTGGGCTGACTATATGAATTGGGATCTAAATGGCCCATGGTAAGCACTGGTGCCCTATGGGAGGCAGCTATTGTCAACTAACAAGGGGCATGAAGGGCTCACTGTAACCACTAGAGGCCTGAGCAGTCCATGAAGGCAAATATGGGCTGTTGGAGCTCAGTGTAAACACTGCTGCCCAACAGGTGGGGCTTTAAGCTCATTTTAGACCTATGCTTACACTGAATGACTGTGCCTAAAGGGCAAATTGTAAGCACTTGAGCTCCATGTAAAATGTTAGGACTGTAAGAGGGCTTGAATAGACCAGAGGGCCTGGTTGAGGTCTGCAGATAGGCTTTTATGCTTTGAAGGGCCCAGTGTAACCACTGCAGCCCCAGTGCTGGTTAATAAATACAAAGCTTGAAAAATGTGTACAGAACATTGACACTACCTATAACACTTGGCATGAATGCCCTAGTTTGATCACTAAATGACTGAGAATGGTGTATCATACCGAATCAGATAGGCAGTGGTGGTGTGGGAGAGGGGGGGGCGCTGTGCTTCAAGTAAAAGGAGGGTTTAAGGGCTAAGTGTAATCACTTGAGGCCCACAGGAGGGCTTGAGAACAGTCCATGAATGGCCAGTGTAACCACTGAAGGCCATGGTCTGACAGTAAGAGCTTCAAGGGCCCAATGTAATTACTGGAGCCCTACAGAAGGCTGAAACTACCTAGAACACTGGGACTATATGGCCTAAAGTAACTATTAGCGGCCTGTGAAAGGTGCTTTATGTAGACTAAGGAGTGCCTTGATGGTGCCAGAGTAATCAGTGGAGCCCTTACAGAAGTGCGTTTATGCTGATTGAAAAACAGGTTGCATAAAGAAGCCAAGTGTAAGCAAGGCTATGGAAAGGTTTATGATGACATAAAGGCTTGAAGGGCCCAATGGAACCACTGAAGGCTTATGGATCACTGTAATACATGGGGGCTTGAATGGCCAGTGTAATCACTGGAGCCATCCTGAAGGAGCCTTGTGTTCATTGAGATAGGGACTTAAAGGGCCTAGTGTAACCATTGGAGCTCTATAGAATTTGGCTGGAGCTGCTTTGTAAGATGGTGCAATTATAAGGACAAATGTGTTCTCTAAAGGACTAACTCAATGAAATGGGCCGATTTGGAGGGCCCAGTGTATCTGTTGGAGATGTAGTGAAGGATGCTGGGGCTGACTAGAACACTGTGGAATGTGCATGATACCGCCTGGTGTAGAACTTTGTGTCCACTGGAGCAGTACCCAGTCTTCCTTTCACTATAATGAACCATTTTACTTGGAGGGCCCAGTTTAACCATGAGGGCCCCATGAAAATAGCCTTATGCTTCAAATAATATGGGGTCATAATGGGGCCAGTGTAACCATTGTTGCCCTATAGAAATGGCTTTATGCTTCCAATAATATGGGGTTATGATGAGGCAGTGTAACGGCTGTTTCCCTACAGAAGAGGCTTGACATGGCAAGGTGGATTATACAGACTGTATGAAGGGTACTTGAATGGACCATACGGATCACTGGAATCGTACAGTCTTATGCTGACTGGGTGGTTTATTGTGTCCAGTGTAACCACTGCAGGCCCAGACCTGACTGCAATAAATATAAAGCTTGAAGGATTTGTAGAACACTGGATCCACACAGAATGTGAAAGCTACCTACATCACTTAGTATGACTGGCCCAGTGTAACAACTAGAGACCTGTGAAAGGGGCATTGAGCAGACTAAGGTACTTCAAAGTCCCACTGTAACTGCTGGAGTTTGAACTTGCTTTGTACTTTGCGTTAGGACGTTTTAAGGGCCTAGTGTCATCACTAGAGGCCGGAGACGGATACCTCATACAGACTAAGTGACTATAAAGGCCCAGTGTAACTGCTGGAGCTTATAGAAGTTGCTTTGTGCTTCCAGGAGGAGTCCATGTGAAAAGGGGTAGCATTGTAACCACTTGAAGCCTGTGCAAAGTGCTTTATGCAGGCTAAGGCTGGTGGTTGGGAGCCTAGTGTAAGCACTGGAGCTTAACATAAGGGGTGTCTTGCTTCCAGTAAGGGGTTCTTCAAGGGCCCTATGTAACCACTGGGGCTCCCTGGAAGGGAGGTGATGTAAACTGCTGTGATAATCAAATTGGCCAGTGTAATGACTGAAGCTGTAGGTAATGTTATAGGGGCTGACTCTAAGAAATGGGGTGGGGGAAGCTTGAAGAGCCAAGTGTGACCACTGGAACCCTACCAAAGGGAAACAAAGAATCTAGTAAAATTGGGGCTGGAGGGCCCAATGTAGACACTAGAGGCCTGTGGATGGTGTATTATGCAGACTGTAAAACGTTTGGCTTGTAGGGGCCCAGTAATGCTGTTAAAGAACTGGAATGACTACAATGCACCCTTCAAGCTCCGATTCATTACAGCCACCGGAGCCCTGTATAAGGGAGCATCATAAGCTTCTAATATGAGGGGGGGGGGGCTTGAAACGCATGGTGTAAACACTAGGGCTCTTCAGAAGGGGCCTTGGCTTGATTTGAAGGCATGTTTTAAAAAATATATATATATATTTCCATCCATTAGAGCCCTTTGAAAAATGGCCTTGTGCTTGAAGGGGACAGTGCAACCAGTGGAGGATTGCCAAAGGGGCATTTGTGTGGCTGACCAAGACAGACGTGAAGATCCCAATCTAACCACTGCAAGTCTGGGACTAACTGTTTAAAAAGTGTTCCCAGTAACCACTAGAGTCCTACAGAAGGAGCCTTATGCTGACTGGCAGACGGATGGGTTGAATGGTCAAGTGGAATGACTGGATTATGGGTTTTAGAGACCCAGTGTAATTTGCTGGAGCCCTATGGAAGTAGTTTGGTGTAGAATAGGTGGTTGAAGGTATTAGGCAACCACAAACTCTAAGGTATTGTACACTAGAGAATTGGAAATATTTGCATGCATAAACCCATGGCATCTGGGGAATTTGGCATCCTCCAAGTTAGTCAGAGGATAGCCTGGCCAGTGTATTGGTGTCCATCATGGGGTACAGCAGTACCTGCTGATGAGTAAAGATTAGACTGAGGGGGAGTCAGTGTAACCACCAAAGCTCAAAGGGTGGGCAGTCTAAAACGGGGGCCTATTATACAATGTGTCTATCTAATGGACATTGATTCCATTAGACCCATTGTTCAAGATGCTGTGGGCCCAGACTGACATGAAGAGCCCAGTATAAACATTTTCCATGGGAAGTGGCTTACTAGGTGGACCAGACAGGCTTGGGGATGTTTATGTAACCACCAGCTCTTGTTCTCTTGAATGGTGACCATGCAGAACAAAGTACATCTAGTAGTGCCCTAAATAAGTGTACTCTAAAAGTAAGGTGTCACTGTTGGAGTACTATCTAATGTAACCACTAGAGCCTTGATATGGTGGCTGATTAAGTGGACAGTGACCTATGCTGTCCAATAGGAGATGGTTGAGGCAAACAAGACAGTAGCCAGTATGTACTATGCAGAGTAACCACTTGCCTTTTAGATTCTCTAGGTGATCGTATAAGGACCTAATGTGTCCAATGTAACCACTGAACTAAACTGAGTAAGTTTAGAAGAGATTACACATTCAGTGAACACTAAACTCCAGGTACACCAACGATCAGTGCTTATTTTCTCAAAACCTACAGCAGACTTGTGATGTACACTGTAGCCTGGAAGAATGTTGCAAAACTGACAAGACACTGCAATCTCTGGGGCTGCAGCAAGAATCTCTGGACATTGCTGTTCCGCAACTGAAAGCACCACTGTTAGCCGAGGACACTGCAGGTCATGAGCCTGGATACTGAGCTCCATGGCTGCAACTGATGTTAGTAGTTTGTTTCTAAACCTACCCATGGAAACCAAAAACAAGCTCCAGGAGCTGCAGCAAACATCACAAGACGTGGAGTGCCATGGCCCTACCGCACATCTAGGGACATTGAAGCAACCGCAAATCCAACATGAATGACAATGGCAAATGCTTTCTGTGTACTCTTCTATCTGACAATGCACGAAGACTATGGGAAATGGACATTGGGTCCTGATGGGGAGTCGAGGGAGAAAGCTGGAACTTTGTGTCCATTCCTAGTGACAGGAGGGTAATTCCTGGATGGAGGGAGTTTGTCAGGAGTTCATAAGTCAAGGTTTCTTCTGTGATGCAGCCAGTGTGGGTGTACGGATTCACTTCTGGATGGGTCATGATGCCTCTTCCCTCCAATTTACCTGAAGGATGTTCTTTTCCTATAGGAAAGAACTAGTTGGAAACTGAATACATTGGCTTTGAAGTCAATGATTAACTTAAGACAGGAGGTCTCCGTTTTACATGTGTTCACAGCACCTGTAATGAAGCGGGTTCAATAGCCATGGACACCTGGATAGGGTTTCGCAATGCATGCTTGAACTTGGAAACGCTGTATCTGGTTTTACATTTGCACTCTACAGTCTCAAACCTACATGTGGAACAAAGCGATGGCTATAGTTTTGAAATGTAGAATCCACCCTGAATAGATGTTTAAACAATGTATTAATGGTTGGATTGGGTAGACTGCAAGGGGCAATATGGAGGCAATTACTTGTCATATTTAACATGAATGGTAAAATGAGTTGACAATACACTGAATAAATGTGTTACTGAATAATTTAAGTTTCTAACTTGATGGCTGATCTTAGAGGAACAGTTGTGTGAGGACAGTTCAGCACTTCATAAATGTTAGTGTCACTGTGGGGTGTGGCTGTAAGGGGGATAAAGTTTCTTATTTGCTTTAAATCGAAAAATGTAACACTTGGTCCACAATTGCTGCATGATCTCCTCCCACCCCTTGTCTTTATTGCTGGTTAATCTGTGCAGCCTTAAGATTCCTCACCCATAGGTGTACTGAAATCGTCAGCTGCCCGCATGTAATTGCCCTTTAGAGTCCCAGAGTGTATTCAAAGTGTGAAAGTACCCTCTCCCTAATTGTGGACTATGCTTAAAACCTTAACTAACGCCAAATCAACCTGTGTATCCCTACCATGTTCTCTGTCCCTGCATACCATGTATACCTTACATACTGTGCTTCGTCCATGCACTCCCTTCATTGACAGCGATACTCGCCTTCCAGCTCCATAACTCCAGTTAGTACATTCAACCCCTTTGGCCATTACTGAATTCTTACTAGCGATGCAAGGGGGTGGTGCCGGTCAGAACTCCTTTACAGCAGTGCATGCTTACTGCAGGACATCCTGCAGGAAGTTCTACTAGTGAATGGGGAATGGAGCACGTCAGTTGACTATCCTTGAAAGGCACGTATGCACTACTGCAGCTAGGCTGCACAATGATCGCCTTCCCAAATGTACTGGAACAGTATCTCTGACCAATGTTTTCAATGAGATGTTTTGATATACATCAATGCAATTCATGGACCTATTGAGCCTGTCAATTGTTACTTTTTAAACTTCGAACAAAGCAGGATGAACAGCCATAGAAGCCAGGATTCCTTTTACCATGTTTTTGAATATTAATGCTCAGTCTTGTGAAATGTATTAAAAAATGTACAAAAGGGTACATATGCAAACTGTTAATATGTAAATTTTTACATAATGTGGTTTGAGGTAATTATGTAGAGATGTAGACAGTCTTTAATGTACTACTCTATCAAGGTTCCTTTTTAAAATACTGATAATAAAGCTTTTTACCAACATGCGTTCTTACCATAGTGTACATTTGTCTTTGAAGAAAACACTTTTCATAATGTATTGGGGGGGGTGCAAAAGTGGTTAATACGAAAGTCTTGTTGACTCACAATGTCAGTTAAGATATAACTTTGTGTAAATTCCGCTCTTACTGATGTGGTATTTGAGTTCATTTGCATTGACGAGGCGTCAGTCTTTACCTGGTTTAATACTGTAAACAAATGAAGCTTCACTGCCTGTGGAGGCCATATGTGGTTGCATAAATCTGCACCACTCCTGTCTGTGGCTCCTATTTCTATTCTGGCAGCAGCACATGTCAGATGGAAATGTACATAAGAAACGGACCAAAGTGCCATGCTAGCTAGACGGCACTTAATATTTGGACCAAAGCATTGACATTCTTCGTACTACATTGGCAGCATGAGTTCCAAATATATTTGCAGATATTGTCTTAAGCCACTCTTTACCAAATAAATACTTGCCAATTGGTGGGAAACGTTTAACTACTTTTTCAAAACCTTGCATCTCTTGAATGACATTAGGTTTTCTTACTTTCTTAAATCCCCATCCTAGCATGGACTGTTAAATCCTTTGTAAACTTTATAACAGAAGAACTTTTTAGATCTCTTTTGGTACTTCTGTGGTATGTGCCTTATTCTTCAGAATAGACATACGTATGACAGTACTTTCCTAATGGAGCAAAAGCGTTTGGAACTCCATAAGTTGCCTTACTATTATGCTGGACATACAGCAAGCATATGTAGACACTGTAAACTCAATTTTCACAGCTTGTTCATGTTCCCCTACAGCACTGTCCAAAACAGACTCTGGAAAAGTGAGTTAAACTTTGTAACACTTCTCTTAAGGACGGTGACAAGGCGTTATCTTTGCATGTGGATCAGAACAATTGCATCACTTTCTTGGTAACGCTACAAAGACTTATCCAAGCATTTTTATTAAGCAAGTTCCTGCTTTAGTATAGAAGTGGACTGTTCACTAGCCATACAGCACAACCAGTGTTCACAAAGGCAGAAGAATTTGTCACTTGATGCCCCTCCATCCAGTAGTGCAAGATCTTTCTATTGTCGGGATTGTAGCAGGAGTGGAGGTGAGTAATGCATGAGTAGTCTTTTTGCCAAGGTGTAATATTTGGAGAGGCTATTGAAGGGTGTATGTGAGGCTTTTTTTGTGCAAGTGATGAGGCTGGGGCAAACCCAGGGTTCTAGTCGCAGGGTACGTGTGTAGCCTGTCTGACTGAAATGTCTAAAGTTTGGAGTTGGTTGAGGTGCAACATGCTCTGGGTGTATTGAGAACAGTAGTTGAATCCAGGTAGCACCAGAGTACGTGATACGAGGAGCTACCTAGTTGCAGGATATAGGTATGACTGGTTTTAATTACATCTGTGGTGAAAATATGGTGCATTGGAGAGCAGGGTTATGCTGTGGTCGTACTAGTGCAGCATATTCTGGTATTGGTTTGGGTGCTTGCTATATGCAGCTGTGACAACGCTTTAACTATTTTTCTCTATCGCTTTTGCTAAAGTCTTCTATGTAAAACTATTCTGTTACAGGTTCCAAGTGGTATAACTTCACATCATATGCAAGCATGAGTTCTGAACAGTGGAGAAGGCGGCTTTGCAGATGTTCAACACCCCTGCACTATACTGTAAATCAGGTACTGTTTTTGTTTCTAGTTCCAGGCTACCTTTCTAAGGCGATGGCGCTTGCTCTCTGCTGCATTTTCTGTACAGCTAGAAATTGCAAACTGGACACATGTATGTTCCATGGAAAATACATTTTTACAATACCATTTAGTAAACAATTGGCCCTACTGTACATAAAGGAATACATGCCTTATCTAGGACAACCTTGGCGTTTCAGCCACCATCAGGGCGTCTTCAGTTTTTCTGCTGTTTCTTGCAGGGGGTTTTCTCTCATATTTCACCTTGGTGAGAAGTGGCATTACATGCTCAATGAATGGATCTGTGATTGTCAAATGTACTGTAGCTTTATACATGCATGTGAATCTTAGTTTCACCAATGACCAGAGTGAAATTTGAGGAACGTTTGACAACCCATTGTGTCACTGCCTTAGAAGTTCACTTTAACTTGCTCTCCACAGTGAAGGGTCACTTGGTTGGTTGAATATCTCCTTGCCGCTTCCGTATACAAAGGGATGATTGCGTACTCTGAAGAATCAGTTCTGTGCTGCCCAATGAATAAAGTGACCCCTCACTGCACTTCAGGTACTGGACTTCCTATTTGTTTAACTTTATTCAGTCCGGATTAGGTAACCGAATAGGTTCAGTTTACATCGCTGTGCAAGTTTACTGCTTATGAATGCCTACAATGCTCTCCAGGACATGGGTCCAGCATATCTGAACCACTGCCTCTTTCCCAGCACCTGCCAGATAGCTTCGGTCTGCCCAACTTGCCCTGGCCACCATCCCACATTTACAAGACCAGAACCAGAGGAAGATCCTTCTCCTACGTCACCGCCAAGACCTGGAACACCCTGCTCCTCCACCTCAGGCAATCACACTCTCTGACCCAAATCAGGAAGGACCTGGCTCTTTGACTGAACATCCATGCACAGACTGGTCAGCAGCCCCCCACTCCAGCGCCGTGAGACCCTTACGGGTGAGTAGCCGCACTATATAAATTCCTGATTGATTAAGGTATATGCAGCAGAGTGAACATTAATGTGAAGTAGTGTCTGACAGACCTGCAGGCTCTGTACTTGGTTTTAGTCTGTTTTACTCCGGCTTGGTCTGATTTGTGTATTGCCAACTTAATTTGAATAAATGAGGTCTAGTCTCATTGGACTCTACAGACGTGAATGGCCAATTGGGAGAGTTCAGGTTCTGTGCAGTGGCGTAGTGTATAAAGGTGTGACTGCAGAAGTATTTAGATTTGCTGTAAAGAGTCTGCTTTGTGCCCTACTGTATCGGGATGTAGGGTCATCCTGGGCTTCATCGTGGGTCTTGCTCTTCATGCTACAAATGAGCAGTTATCAACTGACTTTCATTAAGCAAGTTATGGAATCAGCAATGTTTGCATGTAAATTGCGTACTGCATATAGTTAAGCACATGAGCATGCCATCAACAGCCTTGCACACTACTGCTTTGAGGTTTCACTTTCGCTTGGTCTGACAGTCTTAATCTTGAGTTTCAATTTGCATCACAGTCCACTGTCCCGAACTCCTTGTTCCAACTTTACATTTTACGGATATACCCAACTGGTTTGTAAGTCATTACAGTGCTGCTTCAACTATGAAAGTAAATGAATTTACTACAGTGAAGAATGAATTTCTACAAGACCTTGGAGTGACTTCACCAGATCTTCAAGCTGTACATTGGGTACTGTATTTGCTTCTGTTTGGTGTCTGAGAGCCAGGAATTGCCATTTCCTGGATCCTTGGTCTAGCTTTAGAGCAAGGAGCTACATGTAGCTGCCATACAAAAGAGGAATCCTACTATGAAACGAGGCATAAGACTGCCTCCCTCCCGACTGTACATAAAGCATTTGACTGCATTTGCAATTCTTGCTCACTAACTCACTCATGTCTTTCTTTCTACAGTGTTGCATGACAACTCTTCCATGGTGACTTCAGAACCTTTACAGTGATCTAGTTTATGAAGACTGTTTCTACACTGCCATGAAGTTCTGGGCATTGCCTATACTGTAAACCAGGTACTGTGGCTACTTTGTTTAACACAGCCTCACTTAGTTTTTCTCATTTGACTATTCCCCTACTTTTCTCCCGGTTTTAACAGTAATAGACTGACAAAAACAGCTGAAGACCACAATGGTGCAGTATCGCAGCATATGGAAGTACATGCAGCTGCCATACAGCAGAGGACATAAATCCATAGAGCCAAAAGATGTTCAACTGCTTTGTCCCTCTCTACATCAGGTAATGCACTGCATCTCTGCCTCCCATTGTCCCTGTCCTGATATGCTTTGTGCTTTTTCTCTGCTCTGTATTTTTAAGATTTCATGCCTGTTTCGCTTTACAGCATATGCAAGTCCATGCATCTACTATATGGCAGAGGATTCAAATCTACAGCACAAACTTACCAACAGCAGTGCCTATACTGCCCATTGGGCTATCGCTTCCCGTCTATGCCTGTATAGTGAACATTCTTACTAAATCTTATCCTGCTTGTTTTTTTAATTTTTTTTTTACAGTACTTGCTTTCCTCTAAGCCAACGAAGTGGTCAAGCCAAAGCAAGTGATTCTGTTGGAAGAACAGCAGAGTCCACCAAGAACCCAGTCTACAAACCTGAACGGTCCTCGGCTGTCAAAGTATCTTCCCTGGAATTTAATTCAATCCCATCCAGATGTCCAGAAATCGCAAATTCTTTTTGGATGCAATCCCTTTGGCTTTTCTAGGTTCTAGAAAGACTGTGCAGCTACATTAACTCTGGTCTGTGTTCCATACATTCAGGGCTTTGTGTATATCCATTCTATGCCGATCATGAAACTTACCTGTATTTGAGTCTTGTGCAAACATTTGACCAGTCTGCATGGATCATGAAATCTACACCTCTGGATCTGCTATGAAACTACATTATCCTATTTGGAGAGTGGTCTGCCAATGCTGTGGGCAGCGTCTCCACATGCAGGAGAATGTGATTCCCTACGAACCTAAAACGTTTTGAACCAGTTGCACTAGGTAGGTGGGATGTAATCACATACTTTTGGCTATCTGTTTCTCCTTCATTAATCCCCCATTATGTGCCACACAGTTGACAATCCCGCCTGATCACAGGCCAACAAGCTCCTACACAGCGTCTGGACACAAATCCTCTTTACAGAAGGCTTTTTACTTGTGTGGACATGACTGCTTACCTGTACAGCCAAAGGCACTGCATGTCAACTTTCTAATAAAGGCGGGGTTACCCAATGGCTTCTTGGTTCTTTTTGTATGGATACTCTAGTCTTGGAAATGTAGCTTGCCTTTTATATGTACATGTAAAGTCCTCAGGGTACCTGTATCATGTGGATAATAAAGTTGGCCTCTAAGTGATGCTTTGATTCCTACATTTTGAGTTGTATTGGCTTTAAAGTGCGGTTTTATGTCAAACTATTGTCTGTTTTCTTCCCCGTAGAACATTTTTAGTACTATTTATTAGGATAAACAAACCATTCACTGGCTAAATGTTCTGTTATTTCTATGCCCTCCATAGAAACGGGTATAGGGAGAGCATCCAATCTGCAGAGGTATGCTGGAATCATGTCTCTTGTGGAAGTCCATGCTTACAGGGCACTGTGTATAGCTGTTTTAGTGATTAGGTCTGTAAGCACCACCTAGTGTTGCACCAGAAGTAATTTCCGGATACATTTGTGTCCAAGTTTATCTGGCAACTTCCTCGTAGAACATGGTGTTCTGCTTTTCTAGATGGTGCGCATTACAAATAACCTTGTAAAGTAGCAATTGCTGTAGGGTCCTTATCTGTCAGAAGTGCTTGATCCCCACAACACGAGACTATATTCATTCTTATAGAACGCATAGCTACTGTGAGGTTTCCCAGCGCTTGAGGACAGACGTAGGTAACCTAGGAGCCTGACTAAAATAGACACGTTTTTTCCTTTTTGCGGAAGGAGATTAGAGAGTTGCAGCCTCTAATAGACTCGGGAAGTGTGTTCCACAACTTGGGGCTCAAAAAAGAGTGAACGACCACGCATAAAAACGTCTGATTTTACGCAATGAAAAGAGACTGAATACTAAATACTGCAGACCTATTGGGATACTATTAGTGAGCAGCCACATTTATGATGCACTACATGGGCTACCACAAATGTTCAGCCCACGTATTTGCCTAGAAAGGCCAGACTGCTTGGTACCAACTCTCTAGGAAGAAGTGAAACCATCCCTCCTAGAAAGTGATTTCACTAATCTTCAGACAACTGGGCATGTTGCAGTACATTTGGGTAAGTAAGATCCGTTTAAATGTCCTGGAGTCTTTTCTGAAAGCCAATGATAACTTTGATAGTCCAGTAGCTTCCTTTTTGACCATGTTCAAATTCTAGTTTGTACCTTTCTGTGGAGTAATAGATAAGTGGGCACCCTGACTCTTTGGCATAGGTAGGTTTGTTTATCCTAAGCCTTGTCCAGGAGTACATTTCTGCTAAATTGTGAACACAATGAGAATAGGCCTTGGGGTCTATTTAGTAGAATTGCTTTCAAGTCTGCATGAGGGACTGCTTAAATGGATAATCTGGTATGAGGTATCCAGCGTCCAACTTCGTAGATTTTAACTCTATCTACCGTTTGGGAGTAGGAGCGATTTGCAATCATCTATGCATTTTTATAACGTATGTATATTAAATTTAGTGAAATTTAGCTCGATGAAGAGTTTTGCTACATATTGGACATGTAATGCTTTAAACTCTCAAAGATATTTAATTGGCAGTATCTAACAAACGGTTACACATCTGAGATTTTGCATTTTTCCTGCTCCAGTGGCTGAGTTCAGACAGAAATGGTAAGGTGAGAAACCGATTTCCCTTTTTGAGGAAAGGCGAGAGAATGCCATACCGGTCCTGCCCCACATTCAAGGCCAGTTGCAGTATCTGCAAGCACTGCACCCCTGCCTCTGGCTGACTAGGTTCCTACTTTTGGTGGTTCTCTGCACGCCACAAACAAGACATGATCAGGCTGAAAAAAAGTGCTAGAAAACGATTGGCTGACTAGTCGTCTCGGCCTATGCGCCCAGCATCTGGAATGACATACCTGTCATTGGAGACCTCATGGTACCCTTCAATTTAGGAGCAAGATGAAAACTGCCCCCATAAAGAGCACTACATTGTGACACAGGAACTAGATCAACTCCCGTCTCAGAATCAGACAGACCGGCCTGCATTAACCCCAATTGTTTAGTAACTGGACTTGTATAGTGCTTGCTACCCCTGACGAGGCTTCAAAGCACTTTATGGCAAGTAGCACGCTACTCAAACCCAAAAAGGATTTGTGGTAGATTTAGTAGACTGAAATTTGAGTAAATTTAAGCAGTGGACATGTGAGTCTGTTGGATTGAAAATGATAATTGGGGGTGGGGGTGAGAATAGAAGGGAAGAGTCTAGAAAGTATTTACTGGGAGATCATAGTGAGAGTACAAGGTGAGATGGAGGGTAGAATCTCAATAAATAGATTAGGGAGATCATAGTAGTAGAATGAGTTTTGGTATGAGTCAAAGGAGGGATAGATGAGGGAAGAATTTAGATGAGTTTGGGAGATCAGTATTAAAATGAGCTTTGGGGTGATCTGGGGGAGAATATATAAAGGGTTATTGGGGGGGTCGTAGTAGAATGAGGTTTGTGATGAGTCAGAGTGGAGTTAGAGGATATATTGAGAGGTATAGGGTTAAATATAGGGTAGTGCATTGGAGATCACAAGGCTAAAACACATTCACAAAGACTATTTCTTGCATAGGCGAGACCTATTGGCTTTGCCAATGCTGGTTTTAATTTAACTTTATATATACCATTGAATTATGCGCGGTGACCGTCCAGCTCAGCTTCTCTAATTTTCTTCAGCAGCAGTGGGTTATTCACTACCCACAAGTCTACTTTCATTAGTGGAAAGGTCTTTCGAATGAGGTGGGAAACTAGACAAACAGTAATGCATTTATGAAGAAGTTGACACCTCTGCATAGGTCTTCAGGGGGCAAGGCAGAGGCTTTAAATCACCCTCAGAACAGCATCTCCTGGAGCAAAGGTGGTATGACACTCCCAAGTGAGAGAAGATGGTGACCCAGCATTTGTCGAAGGATGAAACACTCTAAAAAAAAAGCCTTGTAAAGTTGAAATGTCCATACATTAACCTTTTCATAGAAGGCAGGTGGTGGAAACTAGACTTATCCTCTGAGGGCACACACAAATTTAATCTCACCATTGGTCCCAAGGCAAACACCTTCCTTGTTCCTCAGCCTCAAAATGACAATCCTCAGACTGCGACATCTACAAGTGAGTCAAGAAACTTGACCACACATACACAATGGTCCTCAATCCAAGACATCTCCACACAGATTGGACATAGGTTTAAACAAGCATTTGCAATGCAATAGGTCTTGCATTCACGCGAGTTTGAGCTATTGGCATTGTAAATTATTTGTTTTGGGTTTTAAAACGTAAATAAAAGGCATTGTCATTTACAATACTAATAGCTTAAACTCTCGCAAATGCGAGACCTATTGCATTGCAATAAAGGACCTTCTCGATCGCTTGTTAGATTGTAAATAGAGGAAGAGACCTGCTTGCGGCGTCTTCAAAGTAGTGATAAATAGTGCAGTGAAGATGTGTAATTGTTGTAAATTACAGACCCAAAGTGTAAAGTGAGTTACATATGATCCGAGCTATAAACTAATAGTGCTCCAACACCTTTCGCTCTGATTACACTGTCGTGGCTCAGGAGGAAGTGGGGGGGGGGGGGGCTTATTTCCTGTCCTCTCCGTGATTTGAGTTTGCAGTGTGGCATTGGGTAATGTCATTGCTATCTTTGGCCTAATAATCACTCCAGCTGTAGTAGGGCCCTGGCTTCACCTCCTGGTGCAGGGCAGGCTGTGCTTTGACAGCCATGGAGGGAGGGTTGGTCTCTGCTGCAGCTCCGACCTCGTACAGTGCCCCTGCTATTACTAGTGAGCGAGAGGCACTGAGGTGTTGGTATTGGTGGTATTCGTGGTGGTATTGGTGGTACTGGTACTAGTATTGGTGGTGGTGCTGGTATTGGGTTGGTACTGGTACTGGGTTGGTACTGGTACTGGTGGTGGTACTGGTGGTGGTGGTATGGTGGTAAAGATACCTAGAACTAGGTGCCAGAGTGGTGTACAATACAGAATATTGAGTGGCTTCAAAGCCCCAGTGTAACTGCTGGAGCATATAGAAGGGGGGGTTTGTGCTTCCATTAAGAAGGAAGGTTTTTAGGGCCAAGTGTAATCACTTGAGGCCCCACAGACTGATTTAAGAATACATGAAGATGTGTGAATGAGAGGCCAATGTAACCACTGGAAGCCTGGCAAAGGTGCATACACACTAAAGGATGGGTGGCTGAAAGGGCCCAGTATATCCACTGCAACCCACAGAATGGGCTTTATGCTCTAAGGGTGCAGACGTTTATGGGAAAGTGTGATCAGTACCCCTACAGGGGCTGGTACGTAGACAATATATGAAAGGGTGGACAAAAGGCCAAGTGTAACCACGAAAGGCCCATGGGAAGTTGTATTATACAGACTCTATGAAGGATGCTTGAAGGGACCATAAGCCCTACAGTAGAGTTCTTATGCTGACTGGGTTTGGGCCAAGTGTAACCACTGCAGGCCCGGGTTTGACTATAATAAATACAAAGCTTGAAGAATCTGTGTAACCACTGGAGCCCCACAATGTAAAAGCTACCTACAACACTTGGTATGGCCCAGTGTAACCACTGAAGGCCTATGAATGGGCCATCAAGCAAACTACAGTACTTCAAAGGCCCAGTGTAATTGCTGGAGCTTGAACTTTCTCTGTACTTCTAGTTGGGAGGTTTTAAGAGCAAAGTATAATCACTGGAGGGCCACAAAAGGGGTTTAATACAGTAGGATGTGCGTTTAAGGGCCAGTGTAACCCGTGGAGGCCTGTGGGGGTGCATTATGAAGATAAGATGGGCAGAGAAGGGTCCAGTGTAAACATGAGCCCAATATGACGATATTTATGCTTCTACTAAAGAGAATTGAAAAGGGAAAGTGTAACCACTTGCACCCTAGGGCTGGCTGCAATACGTGGAAGCTTGAAGGGCTTAGTGTAACCACTAGTAGCCTGGCCACAATCCAATACTGTGAGGTGGTGTTTGAAGGGCCCAGTGTAAATACTGCTGCCCAACATATGGGGCTTTAAGCTTGGTCTACCAAAGAGCTTTTATGCTGACTGTGGCTTTAAGGGCCCAGTGTCCCCACAGCAGGCCCTGCCTGTACTAAATGGGGACCAGTGTAACCACTGGACCCATACAGAAGGCTAAAGCTACCTACAACACTTGGTATGAATGGCCCTGGGTAACCACCAGAGCCTTAGGCTTCAAAGTCTCAGTGTAACTGCTGGAGCTCATAGGGGCTTTGTGCTTCCAGTAAGAAGGGTTTAAGGGCAAAGTGTAATTACTGGAGGCCTGCAGAAAGGATTTAACAAGTAAGATGTGAACATTAAGGGCCAGTGTAAGCACTGTACACAGCAGAGGCTAATGCTTCCCTAACATGGGCTGCAAAGGGTTCAGTGTTAACACTAGAAGCCTGGGGACGGCTGAGGGTGTTGGGAGGGCCTAATGTAACCACTCGACCTATCAAAAGAAGTTGTGCTTCCAACTAGATCGGGACTTGAAGGGGCCTAGGACATGACTAAAGTGTTTTCACTTCAGTGTAACTACTGAAGGACTGGTGCTGACAGTAATTAAGGGGGAGCTTGAAGGGTTTGGGTAACCACTGGAGGCCAATTGAAGGGGACATTTGCTTCAAAGATGATGGTGACTTCTACTGAATTTGCCATTGGTGTTTGAGTGGCCCAATATTTTCTGAAGACCAGATGCGCACTGTAGTAAAACTGAAGTTGTAGCCATGGTTACTTGTATTGGGTCCTTCAAGTAAAATGTCTCAGCCTAGTAAGCAGAGCCTGTGAAAGGTGTATTATGTAGATTGACAGGCAGCAAAAGGGGTCCAGTGTAACCACGAGCCCAATGAAAAATGGTGTTATGCTGCCAACATTACAGGGAATTAAAGTGGCCAGTGTAACCACTGTAGGCCATCTGAAGGAGCCTTGCTTTCCAATAAGATGGGACCTAGTGTAACTATAGCAATACAGAAGGAGGCTGGAAAAGAAGGCAAGGTGCTTTAAGGTCCCAATGTAACTAGATTTCGAAGGGCTCAGTGTAACCACTGAAGACCATGGTGTGACTGTATTCAATAAACTTGAAGGGCCCAATGTAATTACTGGAGCCCTTCAGAAAGCGGCTAAAGCTGCCTTGAACACTGGTCATGAACGGCCTAATGTTAGAGGGAAATGAAAGGTGCGATTAGACTAAAATGAGGATTTTAATTGTCCTTGTGTAAACACTGGATCTCTACAGAAAGGGGCTATACTGACTCGTCCAATGTAACCACTGAGGACTTAAATGGACTGTATTAAATGGGGGCTAGAATAGTTGAGTAACCTGGAACAGTAAACCATCTTTATGCAAACTATTCTATCTGAAGGGCCCAGTGTAACTACTGGAGCCCTCTGAAATATGCATCGAGGGTCAACAGGTGGTTTAAGAGTCCAGTGTAGCCACTGAACTGTGCAGAAAGAGGCTAACACTACCCCGAACATGGAGCAAAAAGGGCCCAGTGTTAAAACTAGTGGCCTGCAGAGTGTGCTTTAAGCAGACTAACAAAGGTAGATGTGTTGCACAGAGGAACTGCTATTACCTTGTAGGAGGTAATGGACTGGCAAATTGGGAAGCTTAAAGGGTCCAGTGTAACCACCAGTGCTCTAGAGGCTGGGGCAGATTAGGAACCTGCGGAAGGTATATTAAGTGGACTCTATGGTGGGGATCTTGAGTTGCACAATGTAACCCCTGGAGCAGTGCTCTAGTTTCCTTTCGACTAACAGTTTACATGAAGGGCTGTGTAACCACGAGGCCTATCTGAAATGGCTTTCTACTTCCAGTAGTAGTGTCAGTGTCATCGAGTGACTACCTCCACTGTTGCTCTATAAAATTAGCTTGATTTTCAAAAACATTGGAACTTTCAGGGCCCAGTTTATCCATTCAAGCACCAGAGACTGGGGCTGGCGCAAACTATGACTAGATGTTTGAAAGTCCCAGTGTAACTGAGGGCCGGGACTGACTAATAAGGAACAGCTTGACTGGCCCAGAATAAGCAGTGGAATAGTACAAACATTTTCACCTACCAAGCCCCTTGCTTGAAGGGCAGAGTGTTGACCAATAGAGCTTTATGGGAGGCATCCAAGGCTGCCTCTAACAAGAGGCATAAAGGGCCTAGTGTAACCACTAGAGTCCTGAAACAGTCCATGAAAATGAAGAGTTGGAAGTGCTCAGTGTAAATGCTGCTGCACAGCAGATGGAGCTTTAAGCTCCCAGTAAAATGCAGACTTGTAAAGGCAATTGTAGCTTCTGTAGCACCACAGACTGGTGCTTACACTTAATGCAAGACAGGATGCCTAATGGGCCAAGTGTAACCACCAGAGCCCCTTGGAAAAGTTTATTATACTGACAGCATGAAGTCAGGGAATATGGCCTTATGCTGCTAATATAGGGCAAGCACAAGGAGATGATGGACTGAGCGCTGAAACTTTTCAGACACTCTCCCCCCCCAGTCACAGATCTGGGTTGAATCCATCATTCTTTAGCTCACTTTGCCACCTCAGTTTAGACCCAGCTATATGCAAATCAGTCTTGACCCTGTGCCTCATGGGAACAGTCCAGCCCGAACTGCCAAGCCATGTCTTCCCTGGACCGGAAACGAGCATCCTGGGACCGGTTTCTGGCTTACAGCCGTCATCAGCCAGGCTATCTTGAATCCAGTGGCAAAGTGAGCAAGGGACCCACGTCTGGGCATACCCTGCCAACTTAGGGCGAACAAAGCAAGCACAAGGAGATGGACGGAGCGCTGAAACTTTTCAGCCTCACCCCCAGTCTCAGATCTGGGTTGAATCCATCATTCTTTAGCTCACTTCGCCACCTCAGTTCAGACCCAGCTGTATGCCCACTAGAGACCTGACCAGTTCATGAAGGCTAAGATACTGTCAGAAGGGTTGAGTGTAAACACTGCATCCCAACAGATTTGGGTTTAAGCTTTCAGTAGGAATCTTTATTTTAAAGACCTGTGCTTACACTGAATAAGATGGGTGCCTACAGCACTTGAGCTACATGGACTGTAGGAGGGCTTGAATAGACCAGAGGGCCTGCTCGAGGTCTGTAGACTGGCTTTAATGCAGATGATGACTTGAGGGACCTAGTATAACCACTGCACGCCCAAGGCGGACTAACAAATATGAAGCTACTCTGCAACCACTGTAGCCCTAAAGAATGTTAAAGCTACCTATAACTAGGCGGTGCCAGAGTGGTGTACAATACAGAATAGGATGAGTCGCTTAAAAGCCCAGTGTAACTGCTGGAGCTTATAGAAGGGAGTTTTGTGATTCCAGTAAGAAGGAAGGTTTTTAAGGCCGAGTGTAATCACTTGAGACCCACAGACTGATTTGAGAATAGGTGAAGATGTGGGCATGGCAGGTCAGCGCAACCACCTGAGGCCTGGCAAAGGTGCATGCACACTAAAGCATGGGTGGCTGAAAGGGACCAGTGTATCCATTGCTGACAAACAGAATGGGCTTTACGCTCCAAAGGTGCAAGCTTTTAAGGGAAAGTGTGATCAGTACCCCTACAGGGACTAGTGCATAGCCTAAATGTATGAAAGGGTGTGCAAAAGTTCAGCCATGGGAAAGGTGTATTATAAGCACTGCATAAAGGATGATTGAAGGGACCATATGAGCCATACAGTATGATTTTCATGCTGACTGCGGCCCCAGAGCTGACTAGTAAATACAAAGCTTGAAGAATCTGTGTAACCGCTGGAGCACTACAGAATGCGAAGGCTACCTACAACACTTGATGATGCCCAGAATAACCACTAGAGGCCTATGAAATGGAGATCAAGAAGACTAAGGTACTTCAAAGGCACAGTGTAACTGCTGGAGCTTGAACGTGCTTTGTACTTCCAGATGGGGGCTTTTAAGGGCCAAGTATAATCACTCAAGGGCCACAAATGGGGTTTAATACAGTAGAATGTGATTAAGGGCCAGTGTAACCACTGGAGGCCAGGGGGGTACATTATGAAAATTGTAAGTTGAGCAGAGTGAAGGGCCCAGTGTAAGAACCGGAGCTCAATAGGAAGATATTCATGCTTCTACTAAAGAGTATTGAAAAGGCAAAATGTAACCACTGGCAGCCTAGAGCTGACTGGAATGCGTGGAAGTTTGAAGGGCCTAGTGAAACCACTAGAAGCCTGATCAGTCCGTAAAGACCAAGGTGGGCTGTTACAAGGGCCAAGTGTAAACACTGTTGCCCAACTGATGGAGCTTTAAGCTCGCTCTATAGATGGGCTCTTATAAGGACGGTGGCTCGAAGGGCTCAGTGTAACCACTGCAGACCAAAGGCGGACTAATGAATGCAAAGCTTGAGGGATCTGTGCCGCCCGACCTAATGGTAAAGCTACCTTTGAACACTTGGTATGAATGCCCTAGTGTAACCACTAACTACCTGAGAATGGTGACTCAGACGAGCTGCTTTAAAGGCCTAGTGTAACTGCTGAAGCTTATAAAGGGGGATTTGTGCTTCCAGTAAGACGGGAGTGTTTAAGGGCCCAGTGTAATCACTGGAGACCCACAGAAGTGATTTAATACAGTAGGAGGGGGACTCGTGGGGCCAGGGTAACCACTGGAAGCCTGTGAGGTTCATTAAGATTGTAAGAAAGGTAGCATGAAGGGCTCAGTGTAACCTTCAGAGCTGTTGAGGAGAGGCCTGAGGCAGATTAGCTGTGGAAGGTACATTACGTGGACTCTAGTGTGGGGATCTTAAGTTGGCCAATCTAACCACTGGAGAAGTACTCAAGGTGCCTTTTGATGATCATAGAAAGTTTATTTGAATGGCCCAGTGTAACCACTCAAGCCCTTTGAAAGATGCGTCAAGTGGACTGATAGGTGCTAAAGGGCCCAGTGTAACTACCGGTGCCCTATGGGAGGCAGCTAATGCAAACTGTAAAGGCATGAAAGGGTCTAGTGTAACCACTAGAGGCCCAAGAACAAGTCATGAAGACTAAGATGGGCTTTTTGAAGAGCTCAGTGAAAACACTGCTGCTCAGCAGATAGTGCGTTAAGATCTTGGTAACAAGTGGTCTTTTACAGGCAAGTTTAACTACTGTAGCCCTATGCTACTGTTGCGTACACTAACTGACACTAGCTTAATGTCCCATAGAAAGGTTTATTATATGGACTGTATCTAAAGGGCTTGAAGAGGCCAAACTGACTCCTTGAGCCCTATAGAAGGCTCTTTATGCTGGCTGGGCAATTTGAAGGGCCCTGTGTAACCACTGCAGGCCCGACTGACTGTAATAAACGGGGGCCTTAAAGGATCTGTGCAACTGGAGCCCTACATAGTGCTAAATGTACCTATGACACTTGGTACGAATGGCCTAGTGTAATCACTAGACTCCTGCGACAGGTGCATCATACAGAAGACTAAGTGACTTTTAAGGCCCTGTGTAACTGCTGGAGCCTGTAGGAGTTACTTTGTGTTTCCAGTTGGGAGGTTTTAAGGGCCAAGTGTATTCACTGGAGGCCCATAGATGGAGTTTAATGCAGTAAGATGTGGACGTTAAGGGCTAGTATAACCACTCGAGCCATGCAGAAGGGTCTTAGTGCCTGCAGTACAATAGGTTTTGCATGGGCCAAATGTAACTGACACCCTACTGAACAAGCTTCAAGCTCTGATGCAGGCTTTTAAGGGCCAACTGTAATCACTGGAGGCATCGGGATGAATATAAAAAATGCACCAGACTGTTAGATCAGATGCTTGAAGGGCCCAGTGTAACTGCTGAGCTTCAGGACGTACTGTATTAAAACCGTTCTTGAATGGCCTAGAATAATTTCAACAGTACAAAAGTTTCCTTTTGTTGACTGGTAGTTATGAAGGGCCCAGTGTAATGAGTCCTAGGGAAACCTGCATTACGCTGCCAATACAAGGTCATGGAAGGGGACGGTGTATCCACTGTTGCCCTACAAAAGGAGCTTGGTATGCCAAAAAGATGGGGTCTTCGGGGCCCAGTTTATCTATTCTGCCCCCACAGCAAGGGGATGCAGCAGACTGTTAGATCAGATGCTGGAAGGGCCCAGTGTAACTGCTGAGCTTCAGGACGTACTGTAATAAAACAGTTCTTGAATGGCCTAGAATAATTTCAACAGTACAAAAGTTTCCTTATGCTGACTGTAAAATACTTTGAAGGGCCCTGTGCATCCACCTGGGCCCATTGAAAGCTTCATTAAGTAGACTGACTGGTTCCTGAAGGGCCAAATGTAACAACTGGACCCAAGAGGCCAAGAGGCTAATGCTTCCCCTGACCTGGGTCTGTAAAAGGTGCTATAGGAAGGCTAAAAATGATGACTTGACGTGTAACTGCTGAAACCATGCAGAAGAACTGGGCAGACTATATGAATTGGGATCTAAATGGCCCATGGTAAGCACTGGTGCCCTATGGGAGGCAGCTATTTTCCACTAACAAGGGGCATGAAGGACTCCCTATAACCACTAGAGGCCTGAGCAGTCCATGAAGGCAGATGGGCTGTTGGAGCTCAGTGTAAACACTGCTGCCCAACAGATGGGGCTTTAAGCTCCTTATTTTAGACCAATGCTTACACTGAATGACTGTGCCTAAAGGGCAAATTGTAAGCACTTGAGCTCCATGTAAAATGTTATAAGGACTGTAAGAGGGCTTAAATAGACCAGAGGGCCTGGTTGAGGTCTGCAGATAGGCTTTTATGCTTTTGTGTTTTGAAGGGCCCAGTGTAATCACTGCAGCCCCAGTGTAATCACTGCAGCCCCAGTGCTGGCTAATAAATACAAAGCTTGAAAAATGTGTACAGAACCTTAACACTATAACACTTGGCATGAATGCCCTAGTTTGATCACTAAATGCCTGAGAATGGTGTATCATACCGAATCAGGCAAGTGGTCCACTTTAATTCCTGGAGCCCATAGAAGGGCAATGGCTGGGGGGGGGGGGGGGTTGTGCTTAAAGTAAAAGGAGGGTTTAAGGGCCAAGTGTAATCACTTGAGGCCCAAAGGAGGGTTTGGGAACAGTCCATGAATGACCAGTGTAACCACTGAAGGCCATGGTCTGATGACTGTAAAAGCTTCAAGGGCCCAGTGTAATTACTGGAGCCCTACAGAAGGCTGAAACTACCTAGAACACTGGGACTATATGGCCTAAAGTAACTATTGGCAACCTGTGAAAGGTGCTTTATGTTGTAGACTAAGGAGTGCCTTGATGGTTCCAGAGTAATCAGTGGAGCCCTTACAGAAGTGTGTTAAAACTGGTTGCATAAAGGAGCCAAGTGTAAGCAAGGCTATGGAAAGGTTTATGATGCTAACATAGAAAGGCTTGAAGGGCCCAATGGAACCACTGAAGGCTTATGGATCACTGTAATAAATGGGGGCTGACTTGCCAGTGTAATCACTTGAGCCTTCCTGAAGGAGCCTTAGGTTTCTTTGCGATAAGGTCTTAAAGGGCCTAGTGTAACCACTGGAGCTCTATGGAATTTGCCTGGAGCTGCTTTGTAAGATGGTGCGATTAGAAGGACAAGTGTGTTCTCTAAAGGACACTGGCTCAATTAAATGGGCAGGTTTGAAGGGCCCAGTGTATCTGTTGGAGCTGTAGTGAAGGATGCTGGGGCTGACTAGAACCCTGTGGAATGTGCATGATACCGCCTGGTGTAGAACTTTGTGTCCACTGGAGCAGTACCCAGTCTTCCTTTCACTATAATGAACCATTTTACTTGGAGGGCCCAGTTTAACCATGAGGGCCCCATGAAAATAGCCTTATGCTTCCAATAATATGGGGTCATAATGGGGCCAGTGTAACCATTGTTGCCCTATAGAAATGGCTTTATGCTTCCAATAATATGGGGTTATGATGAGGCAGTGTAACCACTGTTTCCCTACAGAAGAGGCTTGACATGGCAAGGTGGATTATACAGACTGTATGAAGGGTACTTGAATGGACCATACGGATCACTGGAGTCGTACAGGCTTATGCTGACTGGGTGGTTTATTGGGTCCAGTGTAACCACTGCAGGCCCAGACCTGACTGCAATAAATATAAAGCTTGAAGGATTTGTAGAACACTGGAGCCATACAGAATGTGAAAGCTACCTACATCACTTAGTATGACTGGCCTAGTGTAACTAGAGACCTGTGAAAGGGGCATTGAGCAGACTAAGGTACTTCAAAGGCCCACTAACTGCTGGAGTTTGAAGTTGCTTTGTACTTTGCGTTAGGACGTTTTAAGGGCCTAGTGTAATCACTAGAGGCCGGAGACAGGTACCTCATACAGACTAAGTAACTATAAAGGCCCAGTGTAACTGCTGGAGCTTATAGAAGTTGCTTTGTGCTTCCAGTTGGGATGTTTTAAGAGCCAAGCGTACTCTGGAGGCCTAGAGATGGGGTTTAGCACAGTAAAATGTGGGCATTAAGGGACAGTGTAACAACTGTACCCAGCGAAGGCTAATGCTTCCCTAACATGGGTCAAAGGGCCCGGTGTAAACACTAGAGGCCTGGGGTTGTCTAAATCTGTTGGAAGAGCCCACTGTAACAGTTCAACCACTCAACCTATCAAAATGTGTGCTTCCAACTAGACCAGGCCATGAAGGGGCCTAGGGAATTACTAAATTGTTTTTGAAGGGCCCAGTGTAAATGCTGAAGGCCTGTGCATAAGAATGGGTCAAAGCTGACTAACAAGGGGTATGAAGGAACCAGTCTAGCCATTAGTCTGTAAAGGGTGCAGTATTTAACTGACTATAAAGGCCAAGTGTAAATGCCGAAGGCCTGCTGCAGACTATAAAGCATGACCAGTGTAAGCACTGGAGTCTCGTGAAAGGACGTCTGCTTCAAAGATGGGAACTTTAAGGGTTTAGTGTAACCACTGGAGCTCTATAGATTTTGCTCTGGAGTACTTGAATGGCTTGGTGTTCCCTGAAGACCTGATGTGCACTGCAGCAAAATGAGCAGTACGCAAGGTTACTAATGCAGACTATACATTTTGGTTGATGGGCCCATGCAACTAGTAGAGCATGTTAAAGGAGTATTTTGTAGATTAACAGGCAGCATGAGGGACCCAGTGTAACCACAAGAGCCCAATGAACAATTGCCTTATGCTTCCAAGAATACATGGAGTTAAAGTGGCCAGTGTAACCACTGTAGACCACATTTGCTCTGCCAGTAAGATGGTACCCAGTGTAACAACTGGAGCAATACAGGAGGCTGAAACGGACCAAGACCGGGTGCTTTGCTTTAAGGTCCCAGCGTAATGAGATCCCGAAGGCCCAGTGTAACCATTGAAGGCCATGGTCTGACTATTCAATGAGCTTGAATGGCCCAGTGTAATTACTGGAGCCCTATGGAAGGAGGCTAAAGCTGCCTCGAACACTGGGCAAGAATGGCCCAATGTAATCATTGGAGGCTTGTGAAAGGTGCCTTAGACCTGAATTAGGGTTTTGATGTGCCGATGTAATCACTGGATCGCATACAGAAAGGGGCTAATGTGGACTGTAAAACAGGTTGCTTAAAAGGGTCAAGTCTAAGTTGGAGCCTATTGGAAAGGTGCATTATGCTGAACAGGTGGCTTAAAGGGCCCAATGGACATGCTGAAGGCTTGTGGATGACTAATAAACTGGGATCTTGAATGGTTCATGTAATTACTCGAGCCTTCCTCAAAGAGCTTTGTTTTACTTGAGATGGGGACTTCAAGGGCCTTTTGTAACCACTGGACCTCTGCAATTTGCCTGGTGCTGCTTTGTAAGACTGGGTGACTGTACAGCCACATGTGTTCTCTAAAGGACTGTGGCTAACTCTGAGATAGGCAGGGTTGAAGGGCCCAGTGTGTTGACTGTCCCTTTAAGGAAGGGTGGTGGGGCAGCCTATAGCCCTGTGGGAAGGTGTTATGCAGATTCTGGTGTGGGGCCTGAGATGCCCAGTGTAACCACTGGAGCAGTACCCAATGTTCCTTTTGACTGTAAAGACAGTTTTACTTGAAGGGCACAGAGTAACGAGAGCCCTTTTGAAAAAGGCCTTATGCTCACAATAATACAGGATCATGATGGGGCCAGTGTAGCCATGCCTGCCCTACAGAAGAGTCTATGGCTTACAATAAGATGGAGATGTCAAGAGCCCAGTTTATGCACAGGAGCACCATAGTGGGCTGGAGCAAACTAAGACTAGATGCTCCATTGCCGCAATGTAACTGCTGGTCTAGATGGACTGTAATAAAGGGGGGGGGGGTGGTGGTCAAGAATAACCCCTGGAAGCACATTTCTTTATTCTAACTATAATACATTTTGAAGTGTCCAGTGTAACTACTGGAGCCCTTTGAAGATAGATTGAGGACTGACAGGTGATGGACAAGTTCAGTGTTACCACTAAACTGAGCAGAAAGCTGCTAATGCTACCCTTAACATGGGGCAAAAAGGGCCCAGTGTTAAAATTGGAGGCCTGCGAAGGGTGCTTTAAGCAGACTTAAAAGAGAATGTATTGCTCAGTGAAACTGCTGAAACCACGTAGAAGGGAACTGGGACTGACAACTTGGGAAGCTTAAAGGGCCCAGTGTAACCACTGGTACCCTAGGCAAGGCAGCCAATGTCTGTAACCAGGTCATGAGGTTCCTAGAATAACCACTCGTGGCTAAGAAAGGTGCATTAAGATAGTCTAGACTTTCCACTGGGCCATTTAAGGCCAAACAAGAGGGGTTTTGCCCTTTGCTTAAGAGGGCTGAAAGGAACCAATGTAATCAAAAAATGTGTGGAATGCACTTTACACTTGCCCTTAAAAGCGTGCATCCTAAATAAAGCATAATCACTTGAGCCCTTTTAAAAGGGCATATGAGTCTAAGATTGTGTAAATGGCTTGGCTTTATCACTTGAATCCTTTGTAGAGGTGTTAATAACTGAATTAGGAGGATTGAAGCCACTGTGGCTGCTGAAACCCTAAGGATGGGGCATTTTTGACTGAGGGCAGCTTGAAGGGCCCAGTGTAACCGCTGAAGGCCTGGGGGCTGATCTAATAAATGGGCGTCTTGAAGGATCCGTGTAACCACTGGAGCCCTACAGGATAAAGCTACTTATAACACTTGGTATGACTGGCCCAGTGTAACCACTAGAGGCCTGAGATGGGTGCATTATGCTGTCTGGCTTGAAGGGCCCAGTATGAGGTCTGACAAACGTCTTTAAAGACCCAGTGTAAGCACTGGACTGCTACAGGAGGAGTCCATGTAAAAATGGGTAGCATTGTAACCACTTGAAGCCTGTGCAAAGTGCTTTATGCAGGCTACCGTTGGTGTTTGGGAGCATGGTGTAAGCACTGGAGCTTAACAGAAGGGGTGTCTTGCTTCCAGTAAGGGGTTCTTCAAGGGCCCTATGTAACCACTGGGGCTCCCTGGAAGGGATGTGATGTAAACTGTTGTGGGAATCAAATTGGCCAGTGTAATGACTGAAGCTGTAGGTAATGTTATGGGGGCTGGCTCTAAGAAATGGGGTGGGGGAAGCTTGAAGAGCCAAGTGTGACCACTGGAACCCTACCAAAGGGAAACAAAAAATCCAGTAAAATTGGGGCTGGAGGGCCCAATGTAGACACTAGAGGCCTGTGGGTGGTGTATTATGCAGACTGTAAAAAGTTTGGCTTGTAGGGGCCCAGTAATGCTGTTAAAGAACTGGAATGACTACAATGCACCCTTCAAGCTCCGATTCATTACAGCCACCGGAGCCCTGTATAAGGGAGCATCATAAGCTTCTAATATGAAGGGGGGGGGAGCTTGAAACGCATGGTGTAAACACTAGGGCGCTTCAGAAGGGGCCTTGGCTTGATTTGAAGGCATGTTTTAAAAAAATATATTTCCATCCATTAGAGCCCTTTGAAAAATGGCCTTGTGCTTGAAGGGGACAGTGCAACCAGTGGAGGATTGCAAAAGGGGCTGGGGTTGACTGTAAAACGAGGTGCTTGAATGACTTGGCGCAGCCAGTGCATTTGTGTGGCTGACCAAGACGGGCATGAAGATCCCAATTTAACCACTGCAAGTCTGGGACTGACTGTTTAAAAAGTGTTCCCAGTAATCACTAGAGCCCTACAGAAGGAGACTTGTGCTGACTGGCAGACGCATGGGTTGAATGGTCAAGTGGAATGACTGGATTATGGGTTTTAGAGACCCAGTGTAATTTTCTGGAGCCCTATGGAAGTGGTTCGGTGTAGAATAGGTGGTTGAAGGTATTAGTGCAACCACAAACTCTAAGGTATTGTACACTAGAGAATTGGAAATATTTGCATGTATAAACCCATGGCATCTGGGGAATTTGGCATCCTCCAAGTTAAAGCCAGAGGATAGCCTGGCCAGTGTATTGGTGTCCATCATGGGGTACCGGAGTACCTGCTGATGAGTAAAGATTAGACTGAGGGGGAGTCAGTGTAACCACCAAAGCTCAAAGGGTGGGCAGTCTAAAACAGGGGCCTATTATACAATGTGTTTATCTAATAGACATCGATTCCATTAGACACATGGTTCAAGATGCTGTGGGTCCAGACTGACATGAAGAGCCCAGTATAAACATTTTCCCTGGGAAGTGGCTTACTAGGTGGACCAGACGGGCTTGGCGATGTTGATGTAACCACCAGCTCTTGTTCTCTTGAATGGTGACCATGCAGAACAAAGTACATCTAGTAGTGCCCTAAATAAGTTTACTCTAAAAGTAAGGTAGCATTGTTGGAGTACTATCTAATGTAACCACTGGAGCCTTGATAAGGTGGCTGATTAAGTGGACAGTGATCTAAGCTGTCCAATAGGAGATGGTTGAGGCAAACAAGACAGTAGCCAGTATATACTATGCAGAGTAACCACTTGCCTTCTAGATTCTCTAGGTGAGAGTATAAGGACCTAATGTGGCCAATGTAACCACTGAACTAAACTGAGTAAGTTTAGAAGAGATTACACATTGTGAACACTAAACTCCAGGAACACGAACGATAAGTGCTTATTTTGTTTCAAAACCTACAGCAGACTTGTGATGTACACTGTAGCCTGGAAGAATGGTGCAAAACTGACAAGACACTGCAATCTCTGGGGCTGCAGCAAGAATCTCTGGACATTGCTGTTCTGCAATTGAAAGCACCACTGTTGGCCCTGAGGACACTGCAGGTAATGAGCCTTGATACTGAACCCCATGGCTGCAACTGATAGTTTGTTTCTAAACATTCCCATGGGAACCAAAACAAGCTCCAGGAACTGCAGCAAACATCACAAGACATGGAGTGCCATGGCCCTACCGCACATCTAGGGACATTGAAGCAACCGCAAATCCAACATGAATGACAATGGCAAATGCTTTCTGTGTACTCTTCTATCTGACAATGCAAGAAGACTATGGGAAATGGACATTGGGTCCTGATGGGGAGTCGAGGGAGAAAGCTGGAACTTTAATTGTGTCCATTCCTAGTGACAGGAGGGTGAATCCTGGATGGAGGGACTCTGTCAGGAGTTCATAAGTCAAGGTTTCTTCTGTGATGCAGCCTGTGTGGGTGTACTGATTCACTTCTGGACGGGTCATGTCTCTTCCCTCCAATTTACCTGAAGGATGTTCTTTTCCTATTGGAAAGAACTAGTTGGAAACGGAATACATTGGCTTTGAAGTCCATGATTACCTTAAGACAGGAGGGCTCCGTTTTACACGTGTTCACAGCACCTGTAATGAAGCAGGTTCAATAGCCATGGACACCTGGATAGGGTTTCGCAATGCATGCTTGAACTTGGAAACGCTGTATCTGGTTTTACATTTGCACTCTACAGTCACAAACCTACATGTGGAACAAAGCGATGGCTGTAGTTTTGAAATGTAGAATCCACCCTGAATAGATGTTTAAACAATGTATTAATGGTTGGATTGGGTGGACTGCAAGGGGCGATATGGAGGCAATTACTTGTCATATTTAACATGAATGGTAAAATGAGTTGACCATACACACTGAATAAATGTGTTACTGAATAATTTAAGTTTCTAACTTGATGGCTGATTTGTATAGGGACAGGTGTGTGAGGACAGTTCAGCACTTCATAAATGTTAGTGTCACTGTGGGGTGTGGCTGTAAGGGGATGAAGTTTATTTGCTTTAAATCGAAAAATCTGTTGTAACGCTTGGTCCACAGTTGCTGCATGAACCCCCCCACCCCACCACCACCCACCCACCCAGTGCCTTTATTGCTGGTTAATCTGTGCAGCTTTAAGATTCCTCACCCATAGGTGTACTGAAATCGTCAGCTGCCCGCATGTAATTGCCCTTTAGAGTCCCAGAGTGTATTCAAAGTGTGAAAGTACCCTCTCCCTAATTGTGGACTATGCTTAAAACCTTAACTAACGCCAAATCAACCTGTGTATCCCTACCATGTTCTCTGTCCCTGCATACCATGTATACCTTACATACTGTGCTTCGTCCATGCACTCCCTTCATTGACAGCGATACTCACCTTCCAGCTCCATAATTCCAGTTAGTACATTCAACCCCTTTGGCCATTACTGAATTCTCCCTAGGGATGCAAGGGGGTGGGGCCAGTCAGAACTCCTTGAGTGCAGTACATGGTTCCTGCAGGAGGTTATTAGTGCATGGGGATTAGCACTTCAGTTGACTGTCATTGAAAGGCACTTATGCACTACTGCAGCTAGGCTGCACAGAGCCGCACAATGATAGCGTTCCTAAATGTACTGGAACAGTATATCTGACCGATGCTTTCAATGAGATGTTTTAATATAACTTAGTGCAATTCATGGACCTGTTGAGTCTGTCAATTAGACTTTTTAAACCTCTAACAAAGCAGGATGAACAGCCATGGACACCAGGACTCATTTTACTATGTTTTTTAATGTTAACGCTCACTCTTGTGAAATGTATTAAAATATGTACAAATGGGTACATATGCAAACTGTTAATATGTACATTTGTACATAATGTGGATTGAGGTAATTCTGTAGAGATGTAGGCAATAGTCTTTAATGTACTACACTCTATCAAGGTTCCTTTTTTAAATATTGCTATTAAAGCTGTTGCCATTGATACCATAGTGTACATTTCTTGGAAGAACACATTTCATAATGTTTTGTGGGGGGTGCAAAAGTGGTTACTACGAAAGTCTTGTTGGCCCACATGTTGGTTAAGATATAACTTTGTGTAAATTCCGCTCTTATTGATGTGGTATTTGAATTAATTTGCATTGACGAGGCGTCAGTCTTTACCTGGTTTAATACTGTAAACAAATGAAGCTTCACTGCCTGCAGGCCCTATGTGGTTGCATAAATCTGCACCACTCCGGTCTGTGGCTCCTGTTTCTATTCTGGCAGCAGCACGTGTCAGATGGAAATGTTCATAAAGGGACCAAAGTGCCATGCTAGCTAGACGGCACTTAATATTTGGACCAAAGCTTTGACATTCTTCGTACTCCAGTAGCAGCATGAGTTCCAAATATATTTGCAGATATTGTCTTAAGCCACCCTTTACCAAATAAATACTTCCCAATTGGTGGAATGTTGAACTCTGCTACTTTCTCCCCACCTTGCATCACTTGAATGACATGAAGTTTTCTGAACTTAAATCCCCATTCTAGCATAGACTGTTAAACCCTTTTTGCAAACTTCATACCAGAACTTTTTAGATCTCTTTTGGAACCTTCACTGTGGTATGTGCCTTATTCTTCAGGATAGACAGTACTATCCTAATGGAGAAATAGCGTCATAAGTTGCCTTACTATTATGCTGGACATACAGCAAGCATATGCAGACAAGTGCAAACTCAATTTCCACAGCTTGTTCATGTTCCCCTACAGCATTGTCCAAAATACTCTGGAAAAGTGAGTTAAACTTTGTAACACTTCTCTTAAGGACGGTGACGAGGCATTGTTATCTTTGTATGTGGATCAGAAAAATTGCGTCACTTTCTTGGTAACGCTACAAAGACTTATCCAAGCATTTTTATTAAGCAAGTTCCTGCTTTAGTATAGAAGTGGACTGTTTCATAATCATACAGCACAATCAGTCTTCACAGAGGCAGAAGAATTTGTCACCTGATGGCCCTCCATCCAATAGTGCAAGATCTTCCCATCGTTGCAGGGTTTTCTAGCGGGAGTGGAGGTGAGTAATGCACAAGTAGTTTTTTGCCAAGGTGTAATATTTGGAGACTAGTGAAGGGTGCCTTTGAGGCTGTTTTTGTGCAAGTGATGAGGCTGGGGAAAACCCAGGGTTCTAGTTGCAGGGTACGTGTGTAGCCTGTCTGACTGAAATGTCTAAAGTTTGGAGCAGAGGGAGCTGGTTGAGGTGCAACATGCTCTGAGGGTTGAGGGGCACAGTTGAATCCAGGTAGCACTGGGGTATGATACAAGGAGCTGCCCAGATGCAGGATGTAGGTATGACCGGTTTTGAGTACAGCTGGGGTGAAAATAGGGTGCAGTGGAGAGAAGGGTTATGCTGTGGTCGTACTAGTGCAGCAGATTCTGGGATTGGTTTGGGTACTTGCTATATGCACCTGTGACAACATTAAGTACTTTTCTCTATCGCTCTAGCTAAAGTCTTGTATGTGCATCTATTCTGTTACAGATTCCATGTGGTATAACTTCACATATGCAAGTATGAGTATTGAACAGTGGAGAAGGCGTTGCAGATGTTCAACACCCCTGCACTATACTGTAAATCCGGTACGGACTGTTTCTTGTTCCAGGCTACCTTTCTGAGGTGATCGCGCTTGCTCTCTGCTGCATTTTCTGCACAGCCAGAAATGGCAACTAAATTGACGCATGTATGTTCAATGGAAAATGCATTTTTGCAGTACCATTTAGTAAAAACAATTGGCCCTACTGTACATAAAGGAATACATGCCTTATCTAGGACAACCTTGGTGTTTGAGCCACCCTCTGGGCGTCTTCAGTGTTTCTGCTGTTCCTTGCTGGGGGGTTTCTTTCATATTTCACCTTCGAGAAAAGTGGCAGATTTCATGCTCAATGAATGGATCCGTGATTGCCAAATGTACTGTAGCTTTATACATGCATGCAAGTCTTAGTTTCACCAATGGCTGGAGTTACGTTTGAGGAACGTTTGACAACCCATTGTCTCACTGCCTTAGTAGTTCACTTTAACTTGCTCTCCACAGTGAAGGGTCAGCTGGTTGAAGAGCTCCTTGCAGCTTCCGCATACGAAGGGATGATTCTGCACACTGAAGAATCAGTTCTGTGCTGCCCAAAAAATAGTGACACCTCACCGCACTTCAGGTACTGGACTTCCTATTTGTTTAACTTTATTCAGTCCTAATTGGGTACCCAAATAGATTCAGTTTACATCGCTGTGCGAGTTTACTGCTTATGAATGCCTTCAACGCTCTTCCCAACACAGGACCAGCTTATCTGAACCACCGCCTCTTTCCAGGCACCCGACAGACAGCTTTGCTCTGCCCAACTTGCCCTGGCCACTGTCTTACGGATTCACAAGACCAGAACCGGAGGAAGATCCTTCTCCTACCTTGCTGCCAAGACCTGGAACACCCTGCCACTCCACCTATCACCCTCTCTGACCCAATTCAGGAAGGATCTCAAGACCTGTCTCTTCGACAACCTCCACGCACAGACTGATCAGCAGGCACGCACCTTGAGACCCTTACGGGTGAGTAGCTGCACTATATAAAGTCCTGATTGATTAAGGTACATGCAGCAGAGAATGAACATTAAAGTGAAGCAGAGCCTGACAGACCTGCAGGCTCTGTACTGTTTTAGTCAGTTTTGCTCGGGCTTGGTCTGATTTGTGTATTGCCAACTTAATTTGAATAAATGAGGTTTAGTCACATTGGACTCTACAGACGTGAATGGCCAATTGGGAGCGTTCAATTTCTGTGCAGCTGCAGTGACGCAGTGTATAAAGGTGTGACTGCAGAAGTATTTATATTCGCTGTAAAGAGTCAAAGCTTTGTGCTCTACTGTATCGGGGATGTAGGGTCATCCTGGGCTTCATCGTGGGTCTTGCTCTTGATGCTACAAATGAGCAGTTATCAACTGACTCATTAAGCCAGTCATGGAATCAGGAATGTTTGCATGTAAATTGCTTACTGCATATAATTATGCACATGAGCATGCCATAAACAGCCTTGCACACTACAGCTTTGCTTTGAGGTTTCACTTTCGCTTGGTCTGACAGTCTTAATCTTGAGTTTCAATTTGTCACTCAGTCCACTGTCCCTATGTCTCGAACTCCTTCTTGTTCCAACTTTACATTTTACAGATATAGCCAACTGGTTTGCAAGTCATTGCAGTGCCACTTCACCATGTATGAAAGTATATGAATTTACTACAGTGGAGAATTAATTTCTACAAGACCTTGGAGATATTTGACCAGATCTTCAAGCTGTACATTGGGTACTGTATTTGCTTCTGTTTGGTGTCTGAGAGCCAGGAATTGCCATTTCCTGGATTCTTGGTCTAGCTTTAGAGCAAGGAGCTACATGTAGCTGCCATACAAAAGAGGAATCCTACTATGAAACAAGGCATAAGACTGCCTCGCTCCCGACTGTACATAAAGCATTTGACTGCATTTGCCATTCTTGCTCACTAACTCACTCTTATTCACTCATGTCATTCTTTCTACAGTGTTGCATGACAACTCTTCCATGGTGACTTCAGAACCTTTACAGTGATCTAGTTTATGAAGACTGTTTCTACACTGCCATGAAGTTCTGGGCATTGCCTATACTGTAAACCAGGTACTGTGGCTACTTTGTTTAGCACAGCCTCACTTAGTCTTTAACATTTGACTATGCCCCTAACTTTCGCCTACTGGTTTTACCAGCAATATGCTGATAAAAACAGCTGAAGATCAGTGGTGCAGTATCGCAGCATATGGAAGTACATGCAGCTGCCATACAGCAGAGGACATAAATCCATAGAGCCAAAAGATGTTAAACTGCTCTGTCCTGTTCTACATCAGGTAATGCACTGAATTTCTGCCTCCCGTTGTCCCTGTCCTGATATTATGCTTTGTGCTTTTTCTCTCCTCTGGAGTTGGAAGATTTTATGTCTGTTTCGCTTCACAGCTAATGAAAGTCCATGCATCTACTATATGGCAGAGGATTCAAATGTACAGTACAGAAACTTACCAGCAGCAGTGCCTATATTGCCCATTGGGCTATCTCTTCCCTCTGCCTGTATAGTGAATATTCTTACTAAATCTTATCCTGCTTGTTTTTTTTACAGAATCCGCTTTCCTCCAGGCCCGCGAAGTGGTCAAGCCAAAGCAAGTGATGATTAAGTCAAACAGCAGCGTCCACCAAGAACCCAGTCTATACAAATCTGAACAGTCAGATATCAAAGTATCTTCCCTGGAATTTAATTCAATCCCATCCAGATGTTCAGAAATCGCAAATGCTTTTTGGATACAATCCCTTTGTCTTTTCTAGGTTCTAGAAAGACTGTGCAGCTACATTAACTTTGGTGTGGGCGCCGTACATTCAGGGCTTTGTGTATATCCATTCTGTGCTGATTGAGAAACTTACCTGTATTTGAGTCTTGTGCAAACAGTTGACCAGTCTGCGTGGATCATGAAATCTACACCTCTGGATCTGCTGTGAAACTGCATTATCCTAATTGGAGAATGGCCGGCCAATGCTGTGGGCAGTGTCTCCACATGCAGGACAATGAATCCCTACAAACATAAAACGTTTTGAGCATGTGTTAAGTGGGTGGGATATGATCGAATACTTTTGACTATCTGTTATTCCCTCTTTAATTTCCCCCTCTCCCACTGTGTGCCACGCAGTTGACAATCCTGTCTGATCACTGGCCAACAAGCTCCTACACAGGGTCTAGACAATTACTCTTTACAGAAGGCTTTTTACTTGTATGGACATGACTGCTTACCTGTACAGATAAAAGGCACTGTATTTCAACTTTATAATAAAAGTGTAGGCTTACCCAATGGCTTCTTGGCTCTTTTTGTATGGATACTCTAGTCTTGCAAATGTAGCTTGTCTTTTATATTTACATGTAAAGTTTTCAGTAGGATATCTGTATCATGTGGTTAATAAAGTTGGCCTCTTTAATTGACTTTGACTCCTACATTTTGTGTTGTATTCGTTTTAAAGTGCTGTTTTATTACAAACTATTGTCTCACAGTTTTCTTCCCTGTAGAAAATTACCTTTGTACTGCTCTTGATTAGGATAAACAAATCATTAACTGGCTAAATTGTTATTTCTATACCCTCCATTGAAATGAGTATAGGGAGAGAATCACATTTGCAGACGTGTGCTGGAATCATGCCTCCTGTGAAAATCCATGCTTACAGGGCACTGTGTATAGCTGCTTTAGTGATTAGGTCTGTAAGCACCGCCGAATTTTGCACCAGAAGTATTTTCCTGATAAATGTGTGCCCAATATTTTCTGGTAACTTCCTCACAGAACTTGGTGTTCTGCTTTGCTAGATGGTGCACATTACAAATAACCTTGTAAAGAAGCAATTGCTGTAGGATCCTTATCTGGCAGAAGTGCTTGACCCTTCACAACACGGGATTATATTTAATTCTAATATAACGAATGGCTACCTGTAAGGTTTCCCAGCACTTAAGGAGAGAGTAACCTAGGAACGTGACCTAAAATAGGCAAGTTTTTAACTCTTTGCGGAAGGAGATTAGAGAGTTGCAGCCTTTAATAGACTCGGGAAGGGTGCTCCGCAACTTACGGCCCCAAAAAGAGAATGAACGACCAACCATTCAAGAGCATATGATTTCAGGCACTGAAAAGAGACTGATTACTAAATGCTGTAGATCTATTGGGATACTACTAGTGAGCAGGCACATTTATGATGCAATACATGAGCTTCCACAAATGTTCAGCCTACACGTTGCCTAGAAAGGCCAAACTGCTTGGGACCATCTCTCTAGAAAGGAGTGAGACCGTCCCTCCTAGAAAGTGATTTCACTAATCTTCAGACAAAACTGGGCTTTTTGAAGTACAGTTGGGCGAGTAAGGTCCATTTAAATGTCCTGTAGTCTTTTCTGAATATCCAATGATAACTTTATGATAAAGTCCAATGTCTTCCTTTTTGACCATGTTCAAATCCTAGTTTGTACCTTTCTATGGGGTATTAGATAAATGGGCACCCAGACTCTCTGGCATAGGTAGGTGTTTGTTTACCCTAAGCCTTTTCCAGGAGTACATTTCTGCTAAATTGTGACATAATGAGCATGTCATCGACCTTTAGGTCTATTTAGAAAAATTGCTTTTAAGTCTGCCTGCGGGACTGCTTAAATATTTCATCTGTTATGAGGTATCCAGCGTTAGAATTAGTAGATTTAAACTCTATCATTTCCCGTTTGGGAGTAAGAACTATTTGCAATCTATGCATTTTTATAACACTTGTATATAAAATTTAGTGAGATTTAGCTCGATGTCTTCCTACATATTAGACATGTAATGCTTTAAACTAAGATTTAATTGACAGCGTCTAACCGGTTGTGCATCTGAAATTTTGCATTTTTTCCTGCACCAGTGGCTGAGTTCAGACAAAAATGGAAGGTGAGAAACCCATTTCCTCTTTTGAGGAAAGGGGAGAATTTCATACCTGTCCTGAGTTAATTGAGCATAATACTCTTACAACCTTAAGTTTGTGGCCAGTTCAACACTGCTGGATCCAAAAATTGAGCTGCGCCACGTAACATATGGTTACCATATTACAATTTTGGAATTGTGCTACGACAATTGTGTGCAGTTTACATATTAGTTGAGCTACAAATATGTTGCCTTTTGAAGGGTTTTGTGGCTATTATGCTATTTTGTATAGGGGCGGAGGTCCATTAAGTTTGTTAGAAAATGGTCTATAATGTAGAAGAAAGCCTACCGCTTGTCTACAATCTAGGTTCTCTGCTCCTATTTTTCATAGGTTCTATTGATCGTTATTAATCTTTGAAGGATTCAAACTTTAATGGATCTAATAGTCTAAAATGTAATGGATTGCCCTGGCTCACCATGCCGACCTGCCCCACATTCAAGGCCAGTTGCAGTATCTGCAAGCACTGCTCCCTGCCTCACTGGCTGACTAGGTCCCTACTTCTGGTGGTTCTCTGCACCCCACAGCCAAGACCTGATGAGGCTGAAGAAAAGTGCTAGAAAACGATTGGGTGACTAGTCTTAGCCAATGCACCCAGCATCTGGAATGACGTCCCTGTAACATTTGAGACCTCATGGTACCTTCAATTCAGGAGCAGGATGAGAACTGCCCCATAAAGAGCACTACATTGTGACACAGGAGCTAGATCAACTCCCCTTTCAGAATCCGACAGACCTGCCTGCATTAACCCGAGTTGTAATTGTATTTCTATAGCACTTACTACCCCTGATGAGGTGTTGAAGTGCCTTTTGGCAAGTAGCACGCTACTCTGGAACCCAAAAAGGATTTCTAGTGGATTAGTATAGTAAAATTTGAGTTAATTTAAGCAGAGGACATGTGAGTGTCGGTTGGATTGAAAAGGATAATGGGGTGATAGAGGGAATAGTCTAGAAAGTGTTTATTGGGAGATCATTGTAGTAAGAAGAGGTTTGGGATGAGTAAAAGGTGAGATGGAGGAGGGTAGAATCTCTATTTGGATTAGGGAGATCATAGTCAATTTAGCTTTGGGGTGATCCAAGGAGAGAGAGAGAGAAAAGTCTAGAAAGGGTTATTTTGGAGATCATAATAGAATGAGGTTTGTGAAGAGTGAGTGGCGGTAGAGGATATATTGAGAGGTATTGGATGAAATATAGGGTAGTGCATTGGAGACCACATGGCTAAAACACATTCGCAAAGACAATCTCTTGCATATGCGAGACCTATTGGATTTGCCAATGCTGATTTTAAATTACATTTATATACCATTGAATTATATGAGGAGACTGTTCAGCTCAGATTCTCGAATTTTCTTATGAACAGCCAGCTGTGGGTTATTCACTGCTCACTCATCTACTTTCATTAGTGGAAAAGTCTTTCAAATGAGTTGGTAAAGAAGACAAACACGCTTATGAAGTGGACACCTCTGCATAGGACTTCAGGGGACAAGGCAGAGTTTTTATATCACCCTCAGGACAGCATCTCCTGGAGTGAAAGTGGTATGACTCTTCCAAGTGAGAGGTGGTGACCCAGCACTTGTCAAGGGATGAAACCCTCTAAAAGACAGCCTCGTAAAGATGAAATGTCCATTTATTAACCTTTCTTAGAAAGAAGGTGGTGGAAATTAGACGTATCCTCTGCAGTCACAAGGATTTTAATCTTACCGTTCTCAGTCCTAAGGTAGACACCTTCCTTGTTCATCAGCCTCATAAATGACATTCCCCAGGGCCTGCGACATCTGCAAGAGTGTCAAACCTGACCACACAGACACAAGGCGATACCAAAGGGGATGATGGACGGAGCGTTAGAGCAAATCAAACACTCACCCCCAGTCAACTGATCTGGGTTTAATCCATCATCATTCTTTAGCTCACTCCACCACCCTAGTTCAGACATGGCCATATGCAAATCAGTCTGACCCTGTGCCTCATGGGAACAGTCCAGCGCCGAACTGCCAAGCCATGTCTTCCCTGGACCGGAAACAAGCATCCTGGGACCGGTTTCGGGTTCAAAACCCTCACCAGCCAGGCTATCTTGAATCCAGTGGCAAAGTGAGCAAGGGACCTTGCTCACTTTGCCACTGGATTCAAGATAGCCTGGCTGATGAGGGTTTTGAACCCAAAACCGGTCCCAGGATGCTTGTTTCCGGTCCAGGGAAGACATGGCTTGGCAGTTCGGGCTGGACTGTTCCCATGAGGCACAGGGTCAGACTGATTTGCATATGGCCATGTCTGAACTGGGGTGGTGGAGTGAGCTAAAGAATGATGATGGATTAAATCCAGATCAGTTGACTGGGGGTGAGTGTTTGATTTGCTCTAACGCTCCATCCATCATCCCCTTTGGTATCGCTTTGTTCGCCCTAAGTTGGCAGGGTATGCCCAGACGTGGGTCCCTTGCTCACTTTGCCACTGGATTCAAGATAGCCTGGCTGATGAGGGTTTTGAACCCGAAACCAGTCCCAGGATGCTTGTTTCCGGTCCAGGGAAGACATGGCTTGGCAGTTCGGGCTGGACTGTTCCCATGAGGCACAGGGTCAGACTGATTTGCATATGGCCATGTCTGAACTGGGGTGGTGGAGTGAGCTAAAGAATGATGATGGATTAAACCCAGATCAGTTGACTGGGGGTGAGTGTTTGATTTGCTCTAACGCTCCGTCCATCATCCCCTTTGGTATCACACAGACACAAGGGTCATCATTTCAAGACCATCTCCACACAGATTGGACATATGTTTAAAAAAAGGCATGATGGACTCAGAAAGAAGGGACATAAAACATCAAGGAAAAAAGGTGAAAATCACATTTGCCCAAAAGGCTAATAACTTAAGCTCAAAAGTAGTCACAAGAATTCCAAATCCACCAGATATGAATTGGGGTTTGTGGAAAGGGCGACTACTCACATGTTGGGATCTTAAGGTGCTGAGTGGGGGGATTCTGTGATTCTGTTGAACAGCCAGGTCTTGAGGTCCATCCTGAATTGAGGCAGAGATGGTGATTGCCTGAGATGTAGAGGCAGGGAGTTCCAGGTCATCGCAGCAAGGTAGGAGAAGGATCTTCCCCCAGCTGTGGTCTTGCGGCCCTGGCCACCATGGTATGGTGGCCAGGGCCAGCTGGGCAGAGTAGAGATATCTGGTGGGAGTGTAGGAGAGGCGGTGGTTGAGGTATGCATGTCCGGCATTGTGGAGGGCTTTTTAGGTGTGTGCGAGGAGTTTGAAGGAAATTATTTTGTTGATCGGGAGCCAGTGGCGGTATCTCGTGACCGGCGATGTGGCTGCGGCGCGGGATGTTCAGGATGAGTCTGGCGGAAGCATTCTGGATGTTCTGTAGTTTCTTTAGTTTTTTGGTGGTGCTGGTGTAGTGCGTATATTGATGTTTCCAGCTATATTTGTCTTCAATATTTATCTCAGAGCGGGGAAAAAAATGCAGGCTTCCAATGTTCTTAAAGGACCAGCCCTTTTTTTATTTTGTATAGTAGTTTTACAATGTGGTACAATTTTTTTTTATTTAGTACACTGTTCTGAGTGGTGTTTAAGCCACATATGCTACGCGAGCAGTCAACTGTAAAATGCAAAACTGAATGTTGCCTTATTGGCATGTTTTTGGTATATTTTGGTGGAAAACAAATCTTTTGAAAAGCTGTGTTCCGGGGGAAAATAACACAACCAGAGATGTTATCTTTTCCCAATCCAAATAGTGAACCAGTGTTCAGGGAAAGATATTTAAGTAAAAGCCACAAAATGAGACAAAGGAGTGAGCCTCCTCTAACTCCCCTCATGAAATCATTTAAACTCACAAAAAGGACTACAAAATAGCTATGGCAGAGACCCTGCAGTTATTCACTCTCTCCGTGCCTCTATCCTAAGTATGTAATCAAAAAAGGGTTAAGGTAAATTAATAGATGGGGAAATTATTAAATTTTTAAATGCTGCCCTCACCCACTATGTAGTGGCATGCTTCATCATAGGGCTGCTAACGACACCCAGGTGCAGACCAACACTCTGGTTGGAGCACTGATTTTTTTGATAAAGTAAAAGAAAGGAAGTTTCCCTAGTGAGGGATCACTTGTGCAGAAAAAAATGGGAGATCAAACTACCTAAGAAGGTACCATCCGAACTCCTTAATTGGTCCCCCTTGGCAGGATTAACAATCAACAAGCGTGTATAGAAGTTACTGCTCCTGTACCCCATCTGCGTTTACTCAGGGTATAGATCCCTCATGATAATTGTAATACTTAGTCACAGTCTGATCTATTTTTGAGGGTGGTTAATTAAACCTTACTTGTTAACCGTGGGCACACTCGCCAGTAGCATCTGTAAAGATTAGTTGAAAATCATCAGATCTCCCCTCAACTTCTATACCATTCAAATTGATCCACTGATACAGATATTATGGCTGGATTAGCCATAAAGAAGCCCTCTTCCTATGCAACCAAAAACCTAAGATCCCCTACTTTTACACCTTGCCGAAAGTATATAAACCTGCCAGACCCCCACTGGGTTGCCCTATTTTATCAGGGATAGACTCCGTGCTCAAACCCCTATCGCAATTTTGCGATTTCTTAAAACCTATGGTGCAGAGCATGCCGGCATATCTGAAGGACACGAGGGAAGTACTAAATCTCATTAAAGACATGGAATTTGACCCCAACGAAGAGATAATGACAAGACTCGAGATTGAGTCTTTATACACGAATATCCCCAAAGGGAAACCCGAAGAGTGATCGAGAACATCCTCTTTGACGAAGACTGAAATTATCAGGTGCCCAGATCTTTCATTATGTGCCTGGCTGAAATAGCACTAACCAAATTGTTTTTCCAATATAACGACACTTACTACCTGCAAGTCCATGGTACATCCATGGGGAGTTCTTTAGCTCCTAGCTTGGCATGTCTATGTCTCATTCTCTGAAAAAGATAATATCTACACCCAGGACAATCCATTTTTTGACCATATTAAGATCTGGGGAAGATATATTGACAATGTCATACTAATCTGGAAGGGAGATGGGGCCTCAGCAGAAGAATTCCTGGTATGGCTCAACAGCAGGAATCCCTACTTGTTCTTCACAGCTACTAGGACTACAGATTCCCTCCCATTTCTAGACTTGACTATTAAGGCTGAAAACTGAATATTGGTGAGCAGTGTACATCGCAAACCAACGGATAGAAATAACTTGCTCTCCTTCAAAAGCTTTCACCCCAAATCTGAGAGAGAACCTACCATATGCGCAGTTCCTACGCCTGTGTAGGAACTGCTTGGTTTTAAGTGAGTTTAACAAAGAAGCAGAACAGCTGAGCCAGAAACTTCAAGAACGAGAATACCCAGACCATGTGATAAAACGGTCATGGAAGCGGGCTAAAAATAACAGAGGCCCTTTTAGAAACACACACAGGAACCAGAGAACAGAAGTATATGCGCCACAACTTTTAATACAGTATCCAACCATGTGAAGAAGATAATCATGAAAAACTGGTGAATTCTGAACTCTAATGGGCTGAACCTGCAGAGCCCCCTGTTCTCTTTTAAAAAGAGCACGAGCATTAGGGAAATGTTGGTGCATACAAGACCAAGGATCCCAAAACCAACAGGAAAACAGCAGGACACACCTTGGGGGGCCTCCCACCGGACACTATGCATGTGGTTACTGTAAAGCTTGCCCATTAACAATCAGTGTCAAAACAGCAGACGTAGGCTTACGCTGGCCTTGGGAACTCAGAGATCACACCACCGCAATTCTGAAAAAGTAATCTACCTCATAAAATGCCCATGTGGGCTCCAGTATGTAGGCATGACTACCCGACAAGTGAAGGTAACAATCCTGGAACACATGAGCAGTATTGGATGTGGAAGGGTTAATACTAAATTAACTTCACACTTCTTGGAGAGACAACACACTGAAAGACCTGAAGTGGATGGTGATAGATAAACCGTATCTTCCAATGACAACTAGGGATACCACAAACCTACTCTTCCTGAGGAAACAAAGATGGGTGCACAGATTGAAAAACAGTGAACAGGGGCTAAACTATTCTATTCCCTGGCACCATCTTAACATAAAGTAGGGCCCAGGAATGGATGATCCTCTAATAATACAGTATGAGGTAACATTTTAATATCACCTACAGGACAAGGACGGAGGGTCTTCTCTTAGTGATTGTGAAGGCACAGAGGGGACCTCTCTGCGGTAAGATAGAATAAGAGAATACAGTAGTAGTGGGTATTTAGATAAAATAGGGAATAAGGCAGGTGGTGTAATGATTTGCACATAATGTCTAAGGAACCCGAGACAGCTGAATACTCAGCCATATATTTTTCGCGTTCGCACGGTGACAAGAGCTGTCTTCGTCTGCTTATACGTTGCACCACAGAGGAGGATTGGAGATTCAGACAAATTCCTCATATCGCTTCAACCGATACTAAGAACATGTCAAAGCAAATATGACCTAACCTCGCACTAGACAGTAGAAGTTATACAAACAGGTTCTGGTGAGATCCCATACTTATTGTTGGGAGACCTATAGAGTACTCTTGCGAGTCGCATTAGTTCGGAGTGAGACGGTTGCAGTGTAATATCACTGATATCAGTGCAAAACAAATACTTGTGCATTCCTTCCGGTAGAGAGGCCTAAATAACAGACGCTACTTCATCACATTGATTCATCTAGTAGTGGTCCATTAATGAAACTCTTCTTTTTCTAAATGATATTAACCAACCACTCCCATAAAATTTGTAAACGTTGATGGTCCTGAAGAAGGTGGTTATAATTTGGCAAATACCACCGAAATGTGTGTTGACCTGTCTGTGTAAACACCCAGCCCACAACACGGTCACGAAGACTTAAACATCTTTGACCTGTGTATGGCCATTATGTGTATGTGTTCTTGGGTGGGTTTGATAATGTGTATGGTATGAGAGTACGTTTGTAGATGAGAGATTAGTATGCGTTTGTGGTGGATCTATAGAAAAAATCTTTCACTTGGATGAAAATGTTTATAAAGATTGGTTTTCTCTATCTATGAAATGAATAATACATATGTTAAAAAAATGAAAAACTATGAATACAATGTATGGCTTTTAACCTTTTGATACAGATAATGAAACAAATATTTTTTGTGAAAAAATAAAAAAAATGTTTTGATAAAGTAGCAACTGGTTTGCATGTCATGTCTCTAATCTAATGTTAGTAGCCCATTGGAGCTGGTCTAGCCCTGTAAAAAAGAAATATAGGTCAAGTGGGTGGTTTTGAGAATCTGTTTTTTTTTTTGTTGTCCCCCTTTTCTCCCAGACCTACAATTGAAAAGTCAGAGGGGTTTCCCGTATCAATGAGTACTCAGCCATATACCCCCATAACACTCTGGCTGCCAGAGATGTTACAGGAACCTATGACATCTGAAAGTATGGACTTTGAGCATTTTTTGATGAGGGGGAATAAGAAGCATCCTTATTATGGTGAATAATATGCTTCACACAGGAACAGAAATGTGTTTTAGGATGCACAATATCAGTCTAATATGATGAGAATCACAGTAGTTCAAATTCATTCACATGGGTGTAAGAAGACTTAATAATTACTCTGGAAGCGCAGTAGTGACTTAATGAGACCAAAAAAAACGCATCTATATAAAAGTTGACAATGGCAAATAGACGCGAGTAAAACAGACGCAAGCCTGTAAGCAATACAAGATGGCCGCGTTTCTTTGACAACAGGTCTCCGGTCTAGTTCATTGCGATCGAGTCAGGAACTGTAAGGGGATGCCTGACTGAACGTAAACCATTATTAGGACAAAATGTGAACACACCACTATCGTCAGGACGCGGAGTGGCACTTTTCGGAGACATCGGCCCTTGACAAAGTGAGTACGGGGCAAGTGGGGCCATGTAGGGGCAGACTTAGTTGAATACAACATGGATATAGGTGCGGGCACAGGCGGCTGGGATACACCAACTGCTTTAGGCACGCTAAGCTTGAAACCAGGGAGCGACGGGGGATCAATCCACTGCGAGTTCCCATGTCTTTGAGGAACGGGGAGTAAGGTGATTTGCTCATACCTCTGCCGGTACTAATAATGAGTGGAGAACTAATGCTGGGTTTAGATTTCACAGGAGTATGGATCGGGCGCACAGGGGGGCAAGCCCACGACAAATCCACTATTATGTTCAACGGAGATCACTCCATCACGAGTCCCAACGTCTTGGAGGAACTGGGAGTAAGGTGATTGGCCCACACCACTATCAATACTAATAAGAGTGAAGAACCAATTTGGTGTCTATATCATAGAGGATTATGGATCTGGCACACAGGGGGGCAAGCCCATAACACGTGCACTACTTTGATCATCAAGGGATGATAGCAAATGATGTAAGAACTGGATGATGGTGCACATGTTACACAATGATCTATCTGGATATTTGATCTGTTCTAAAGTGTGTGACTATAGGGCGGTGTTCCCACAACGGTCCCGGGTTTGGAGAATAAAATATGAAACTCTAGTAAGATGACTAGTTTCAGCCTCGCAAACAAGGCCTATATGTCTGATATCGAGTGGGCTCTAGAGAGTTCCTGTCCTCACCTGGTGATGGTTGCAATGTGGGTTTACATGAAATACTCCTCATTGGGGGATGTACAAGTTTTGTTTTTAAATGAACACAGGTGCTTTTAATAATTAATCTCTATCAGTGGATCAATTTGAATGGTATAGAGGTTAAGAGGAGAGATCTGATGATTTTCAACTAATTTTCTTAACAGATGCTACAGGCGAGTGTGCCCACAGTGAACAAGTAAGGTTTACTTAACCACTCTCAAAAATAGGTCAGACTGTGACTATAAGTATTACAATTATCATAAGGTATCTATACCCTGAGGAAGGCCAGTGACCAAGAAGGGCAACCACAATTGGCTGAAACATGTCAGTAAACGCAGATGGGGTAGAAGAGCAGTAACTTCTCCTATACACCCTTGTTGATTTTTAATCCTGCCAAGGGGGACCAATAAATAAAGGAGGTCGGATGTACCTCCTTAGGTAGTTTTATCTCACATTTTTCTCTGCATGAGTGATCCCTCACTAGGGAAACTTTTCCTTTCTCAAAAAAATCAGCGCTCCACCCACAGTGCTGGTCTACACCTGGGTGTCGTTAGTGGCCCTAAGATGATGCATGCCACTACATAGTGGGTGAGGGCAGTATTAAAAAATTTAATGACTGTCCCATCTATTTCTTTACCTTAACCTTTTTTTAATTGCATACTTAGGATAGAGGCACGGAGAGAGTGAATAACTGCAAGGTCTCTGCCATAGCTATTTTTTAGTCCTTCTCTTTTTGTGAGTTTAAAAGCTATTTAAGTGGCTGCGATCCTGCCTTTGTGCAGTGATGTTTATGAATACTAATGAACACAGGTTGAAAATCCTATTTAATCTATTTACACAAGTTAAACTACACCTCACAGCCTACATAACAATAGCCAGTCCACAAAGTGAGGATACAGGAGAATTTGAGTGCTTTTCTGCTATGAAAGGCCCTCAAAGGTCTAGCTATAAATGTTGGAGAGCCTACACAGATATCGCACAAGTCGACTAAATTTGAGAGACCTTGGTGACTGTTACCACAAGATATACCCATAAAATCACCTGCTCCTGCCATGTAAAATCTTGCTCAGCAGTCTATGAACATGACCAATCTTTTCAAGAACAAATTAGGCACCAAAAGCTTGCATCAACACTAGTGGTGATTACACAATTTTAGGATTAGCTGTAAACATTAGAATGCTGTGCCCATAGTGTTCTTCATCAGTGATGAAAGTCAATTTTCCCCAATTGGGGACTATCAGACCATCGTACGTTTAGCACACCCTATTGTAACCTTTATAGCCCAGTGGCACTAATGCACCTCCCTGAAGTTGTTGCAACTGCACTGAGTAGAGGTGGTTACTGTGAAATTACTCTTGAGGCCGAGCCCCATGCTGCTGAGACTGGCTCACATGATGGAGGACGGGCAGGTACTGGGACTGTGCTGGATGAAGTGGAGAAAGTACTTGCAGAAGAATGCAGACCTACCTCACTCCACTGCAGCGTGCAAAAGTCCTGCTGTTGGCTTCTGTCCAGTGTTCAAAGGCCTTTTGACGACTAACCAAGTGCATAAAATGTACTCTAGTATGCCCTCTTGAAGTGCAGAAATACAGTGGGGGGCTTAATATCTTGGGAATCCTTGCAAGTTTGTATGCAGTGCTTGTCTTATGCTACAAGTTTTAGTATTGGCATACCACGAATGAAGCGCCATAAAGACCTTAAATGTCAGCATTAAATGTAATTTTGTCCTTTGTAACATGGTACCATCATTCATAGGTTGTTGGGTGAAATTTGCCACAGGTGTAAGCTTTTACACTTTTAGTTTATCAGAAGAAAGGATCCCTTATTCAAACTAATGGCACAGAACTCCAACTCTAAACACAAACCGCAGGATTGTAAAGTGTAGTTCCTGATCAGTGCAACATGGAAGTAAGTTTTTACATGTCATAAATTTCATACTGTGAGACTCATGAAGCGTTTTATTTCCCTTCTTTCTCTGTATTCCAGTAATTTGCATTTTGCACTTAACAGCAGAATTGACGGCAAACACTTGTTTCACCCCTTCACTGGCTTGCAGGCCTGTGGCATTTTCAAGGCTAAAGATGAAACTGCCATCCATAATGATGAATAAGCTAGTGTAGAATTTGTTAGGAAGGTTGTAACAGTTGGGCTGAAGGGTTCTTAGAATTACATAGGTTCAGATGTGGTCTGCAATTAATGGAATCTGAAACTAGGTACATAGTTGAAAGGCTGTGTGCACAACAGAACCAAATACTGTGGAGCTGTACTACGCTGTGGGTCATTTCTTTAACAATCCTTGACAAACATTTTAATGGGCATGCAATGTACATTTGATCTTACTTCAACCCTCTTGAATGAAATGGCAGTCATCAAAACTTTGTCTCTTACCCTAGTAAGGGGTGTGAGGAACTAATGGAAGCTCTGCAGAGTTACTGAATTCAGTGACAAAGTGGGAAAAGTCAACTGGGAGCAGGTGTGTCCCAGTACACTGGGAGAGTGAAAAATAGAAAACAGACTAGGTTGTGTGAAGGATAGAAACATGGAAGGTGGGGGAGGCATTGAGGGGGAAGCAGCACAAACAAGAAAACATGGAGTAGTGTTAGAAAGTAGTTGCCTTAATTTGAGGAGTGTAAGGTTTCAAGTCTTCAGCCAAAAGGATGGTAAAGAGGATATGCTTTAGGAAAAGGGCAAACCTGAAGTGACCGCCATAGAGTAAAACAAATGAGGGTGACCAAGTTGAACAATGGTAAGCAATGTGTTGGCTTGAAGTCCCACATTTTTTCTCTTTGGTTCACCAGACGAGACCTTTAAAGGAATGGAAAGCAATGAGAAATTGTAGGAAAATAAAATAACTATATGATATGATAGACATTTAATATAGCGCATGAATCACTCCTGGAGGAGTATCTCGGCGCTGCACTGCTGAGACAGGAGAAGCTTCCTAAAACAGCCAGGCCTTCAAACCCTTCTAAAAGGAAATAGTCTGGGCTAGGGGGGAGTTTATTCCAATGATAGGGGACAGTGTAGGAAAAAGATCTACCCCCTGATTTGAGATCCTAATGCGAGGGATAGTCAACAGAACCTTATCCGAGGATCTAAGGCATCTCACGGGTCAATATGGTATTAAACGCATGGATAAGTTGGTGGGGTGGGATTTGTGAGGTGCCTTATGTGTCAGACAACAGAGTTTAAAAATGACCCCTCTTCTGCAAGGCAACCAATGTAGATTCTGAAGAATAGGGGAAGAGGGAGAACGAGAGGGAAGATTACAAATTTGTCTAGCAGCGGTGCTCTGTACCAACTGCAACTTTTCAACAAGGAGTCGTTTACTGATGTTAATAGAGCATACTTGTAGTCCAGGTGACCGATTGTGAGAGCTTGGACAAGAGTTTTTCTAGCACTGTCGGGGAGCCACGGAAGAGCCTTTTTTAGAAGCTTCATAGTGGCAACGCAGGAGCCGCAGGTGGCGTTAACTTGGTCCTTCATGGAGAGAGACCGATCAAGCTTCACGCCAAGATTTTTCACAGACTGCTTTGTTGAAAGGGCTGGGCCCAATTCAGACTGCCACCAGTCGGCCGACCAGAGCTTTAACGATTTCTCAAAAACCATAATCTCGGTCTTGTTGCTGTTTAGTTGAAGAAAGTTACTAGACATCCAAGCAGCAACGTTCCTCATACAGTTAGAAAACTTGCTTTTTACTTTGTCTTGGTCTGATGGAAATGAGAAGTTGGGTGTTGTCAGTGTACAACACTATCTCCACATCACAGGCTGTCACGATCCGGGCGAGTGGCGCCATGTAGATATTACAGAGGGTTGGGCTTGGACACGAGCCCTGGGGTACTCCCTTATGCAAGTGCATAAGACGAGACTTAACAGTTCTGCCTGGACTCTTTCGTGTTCGATTGTTAAGGAAACTGCAGAGCCAACGCAGGGCTCTGCCATATAGCCCAGCCTTGTGAAGCCTGCAAATTAAGATGGAATGGGAGACTGGGTTGAATGCTGTAGACAAATCCAACAGCACCAGCATAATAGGGGTATCTGTGTCAAGAGAGCCTGATATTAATAAACACGGCCAACAAAGCACTCTCAGTACTATGAAGCTCTCTGAAACCGGATTGTGAATAATCCAAGATGTGATTTTCTTCGAGAAAGGCAGTAAGTTGTTTGTTGAGAAACCTTTCTAGAGATTTTGTTCCGGAAAAAACTAAAAACTTGGCTTTTCCAGCACCCCCCGGGGGGCCGAAAGTAGGCCTTTTACTTGTTCTTCTTGGGCCATAGGCTAGAGGGAGGGAGGCCCAGGCCAGTTGCCGTGGTTTTGATGGTGTTCTAGCGCGGGGACACTCCGTTGGAGTAACCAGGCGCTCTATAAGCTGAATAATAATAATAATAATTTGGCAAGGAAGGGTAACCATGAGATTGGTCGATAATTGACGGCAACTTTTGGATTTGCTGAGGATTTCATGAGCAATGGAGACACCAATGCATGCTTCCATTCCTTGGGCACTGTAGCTGAAGTCAGTGAGAGATTATATAAGTCTGCGACTATAGGAGCCAGACAGCTTGCTAAACTTGCTGTTATTCTAGGTCGGCATGGGTCCAGAGGTGAACCAGACTTAGCATGGTATAGCATATCCAACACCTGACCCTCAGAGCAAAGTGTAAAATTGCTCAGGCTACCCGTGGCTGTCGGATGGGGGTGATTAAGGTCGAAATTATGCTGAAAGCTGTCTGCGATAGCTGGCAGATTTTTATAGATAGATTGGATTTTGGCTTCAAAGAAATCGGCAATTTTATCACAGAAATTCTGTGAGGCCTCGGTGGTAGCAATAAAGGTGCGGGATTTCACGAAATTATTTAAAGCTTTAAAAAGTTCTTTGGTGAAATTCCCTGCTTTTTCAATTGAGATTGCTAAGAAAGCTTTCCGGGAGGCCCTGATCTTATTATGATAGCTTCCCAGCCTGGAGTGATAATCTGCTTTATCTTTAGGAGATTTAGTTAACGCCACCTGCGCTCTAGGTGCTTGCACATTGATTTCTCTTGACGCAGGGTGTCTGAGTACCTGGGGGCAGAGTTTCTGGAGGGAACTATAGATAACTTGAGGGGTGCAATATAGTCTATGGAGTTTGTTAAGGAATCCTGGTAAATAGATAGTGCTGTGTCCCCATCTACCAAAAGAAGGGATGGGGAATTAAAAACCTCTGTGAAATCAGAAAAAGTAGCAGAATTCCAGTTATGCAGTGGCTTTTTTTCTGTTTTCATAGCTATGTTACAGGTCTTATTTCGTGAGATGGAGAAATAGATCAGATAATGGTCTGACCAGGAACTCAGCAGCAGGAAGTCACAAACTACTTCAGCGTTCGTAAAAATGAGATCCAGCATATGACCAGCTGCTTCAATCCAATAGAGAGCAGTTTCGCTAAAAGTTGGGTGAGACAGAGATCATCCAAATTTTCACCCTGATAATTAAAGTCGCCTAATACTAAAAACTTTTTCGTGGCCAAGACATGAGGGGCAATGAAGTCAATTAGTGCTTGCGGGAAGTCCTTCTTGGCACCGGGGGGGTGGGGGGGTGGGGGCAATACAACAGTGCCCCTTTCCGGACTTCTGTAGGTGACAGTTTAAAGATACAAATCTCAAGCCATCCAGTACATAATGTGTCAATGAGATCAACCTTAAGGGAGTCATGAAATGCAATGGCGATTTCCTCCACCCTCCCCCGCATCCCCCACCCCCCTCTCCCCCCGGCAGTATATTCTGTTGGATCTGACCAGGGAGTAATGTTCAGGGATGGCAAGTGAGATGCAAGTGACAGCAGAGGCACAGAGCCAACTATTAAGGGGACAGCGAGTAGTGACAACTCTAGAGATGGAAAGCAGAGATCAAACACTGGCAACCCCAATTGGTATCCCTTTGCCAATGCTGTCTGCTTGCCTCTTTTGGCATTGCTAATGCACTATGCTTTTAAAGGTGCCCCAGGATTAGTAAGAGCACCTGGACATCTCAGAATTGTATTTGCTGTGCTTTCGTGGTGGCTGTCATATTGCATGTAGAAGCTGAAGCAGTCTGTTGCAAGATTGTTCCAGCTGTGCTAGATTAATTCCCATTAACAGGTGAAGCACATTTTCTCTGAATAGTTATAGCACAGCAAGATTCCAAGCTTGGCTTATATTCACATAGCACAAGCCTTAAGGAGAAGTGACATGTAGGTGGGGATTGCCACCTGGCTCGAAATACTAGCAACTTGCTGATGGTTTGAGATGCTCCAAAGGCTGTGAGTGAATAAGACTGACAGGGACTCCACTCTATGATTGTACGTTCAATCCTCTTAAAGTTATTCATGATTTGGCACCTCAGCCACCATACTACAATCTGTATAAAGATGCACATTTCTCTCAGTGGATTTCCATTTAGTCATAAGCACTGAAGAGTCCCGCCCAGGTGCAGGGACCCAGTGTAACTTTTTCCCAAAATATTATAAGTGTAGATGTTCGCTGTTCTTCAGGAAGACCATCAGCCACTTAAAGAAAAATATTATGCAGCCTATAGGACTAGGCTACAATGGCCCAATTCTTCATCTTGTATGTACAAAAAGGGGCCAGGAGAATTAAATTCTCTCCTAGGGGAATTTCCATTATAGTCCTAAGCACTGAGTAGTCCCGCCCATGAGCTGGGACCCCGGAGCACTTTTTCACAATATATCTTCTTAAGCGTAGATATTCACCTTTCTTCAGGAAGGCCAGGAGTACTTATGACAGAAAAATATTATGCAGCCTATAGGACTAGGCTACAATGGCCCAATTCTTCATCTTGCATTTACAAAAAGGGGCCAGGAGAATTAAACTTGTGATTTCATGATGTTTGAATATAACCACATAAATCTTTCACAAACCATTTTTTTGATAGAGCATAAAGATGAAGGGAAGCAGGACAGGCTGTCATGAGTTAAAAATAGAGGCTGCACATTTAAAAACTCAGACCACCAATATCCCATCATGCTCAGCAGCTGGCAGTTACTTCAGTTCTTTTTTTCCGGCTCCTGCTGACAGGACCCTGGAGCATTGAGCTCAGACAAATTTGTTTTCCTGTTCATAATTCTCAACTGAATTTTGGTGACAACCTTTTCATTTGATGTCTTTGGTCTCTCCCTGGCCTTTTCTGACAAATTAGAGTTTGACAAAAAAATGCCATATGTTTGACAAATGCCCAGCCTGTGGGAGAAAAAAGGCCAGACAAACCCTCTTGAGGTGTGCATAATCTGCCTCCCAGAAGATCATGTTCCTGAGTCTTGCCATTACTGCAGGAACTTTTAAAGATGGAACCTGAGAGACAGTAGTTTTGCCTTCATGGTACTGAGGAGCAAAGAAGAGGACAGACACAGTCTGAAGGTGGTACCTCAGGGCAAGGAGAGGGTCAGACCTCTACCAGAGCTCTGTCATCTGTCTCTGGAGGGCATGCCAGGAAGAAAATGGCACAAACTCCATTGGTCCCGATCGACTTCGAGGAGAGGTACGGTGCTGACCTGTTCGCCATCTATCTAGGGGTGGGCGGAGCTGGCATGGTGCCTCTACGCGTAGCTCCATGGAGTTTGAAAAAAACTCAGTGGAACTACTCATCGCTCCGCTCCCTCACCGCTCCCTCACCCCTCCCAAATGCTTTAAAATGATAAAAAGAAGGCACTTACCTGTGTTTCTGCCACCTCCCCTGCCTGGCCGCTCTCCTTCCTGCTCCTCTCGCGTCCTTCTTCATTAAAAAAACCACTACGTTGTACATCTTGCGAGTGCGCATGCGCACGCGCAAGACGTACAACGTAGTGTTTTTTTCAATGAAGAAGGACGCGAGGAGCAGGAAGGAGAGTGGCCAGGCAGGGGAGGCAGCAGAAACACAGGTAAGTGCCTTCTTTTTAACATTTTAAATCATTTGGGAGGGGGGAGGGAGCGGTTAACTCCACTCCGCCACGGAGGCGGAGTTTTGCCTACCTCCGCCACGGAGCGCGGAGTAGGAAAATCTCCGCAAACTCCGCTGGCGGAGCGGAGTTACCCGCCCAGGGTTACATCTATCCATGGTTCGATGTCAAGCAAGCACTGCAGATCAGCATAGAGGCCAGGAGTATCAACATTGATTACTACTCCGTTGGCCTGCCACCCTCGCTTGATGTCGGAGTCTATCGACTATGAGGCCACCGAGATAGTCGCCGCTGATCCAGGTCTACCTCAAGGCACTGTCGAAGATGGACATCGAGGCACACTCCAACTTTGAGGCGCCATCGATAATCACCGTTTATGAGCAGGTCTAGGTCGGTTGACGTCGAACTCTTATGACGTCTAGGGTACGGGAGACAAGAAAGAAGAGAAGACTAATCTACTCCTCCCCAGATTCCAAGTACTCTAGAGCATATTCCCCTTCTTCAGGGGTCCAAACATCTTCTCCATCACCAGCTCGGTCTGTCTCCTCCATCTCCTCCTCCAGCTCCACCGGTCATACCAAGACCCAGATCTCATTCCAGGTCGCACCATAATTCTAGACGCCATCGTCACAATCCAAGGCACACTTCTACCTCTTTTAGGCACTCCCATCATCATCCACGATCTCTGTCAAGACATCATACTGACATGTCCTCCACTTCTACTGGACAATACTCCTCAATCCTTTCAGACTCTCCATCTCCAAGTATATGATGTCAACACATTTCAAGAGGTCCTTGCGAGGGGAATGACGAAACTTAACATCCCTATGTTGACTTCAACACCAATGACATCAGTTAATTTTAAGACTCTACAACACAGTTAGGAATTAAGGCCTTTACTGCCTCTAGTACCAGTTCTCCTTAAACCACCTATGGACCTCTTCCTTACTCCAGCCTCTGTTAAGCTAGCACCATCCAGGCTTCAAAAGAAATACCACCTTCCGGAGCAAGATCCTAATTTACACCAGACTCTGTGATTGTAGTAGCGGCAAACAAGGGACATCCCACTACTCCCACTTCTACAGTGCCTCCCGATAAGGACAGTCAGAAGTTACTCAGTAGGTCATAAAGTGTGCAGTATGGCAGCAACCACCATTAAAGCAGCCAGTGCCACTGCTCTTCTAGGCAGATAGGCACTGTGGGAATCCATGAACCAGTTTGTGTCACAGCTCCCTAGAGATAAGAGGGAAGACTTCATTTAAATCCTAAATGTAGGATTAATGGTCTCAAATCAGGTTGTTAGTGCTGCAGTAGACTCTTCCCTATTAGCAGCTCTTGAGTACTGCCACAGCATCGCTCTTAGATGACACTCTTGGTTCCTCCTTACATTCCTCAAGCCAGAATCACAGCAAAGAATATTAAATCTGCCATTCTCTGGTACTACTCTTTTTGGAAGCCATGCCAGTGATGGGATGGCACAGATGAAGGCGGAAATGGAAACTCTAAAGGGAGTCGGCTTAGAGACCCAGGGAACAGAGAATCTTTCCGACCTTACCAATGCAGCTTTAGTCCCAGAGGGTTCAAACCCCTCACTGGTATCAGGGGTGCCAGCCAAGCGGTGCACACCAGGACCAATGTCCCTACCAATCATATCAAAGAAAGCCTAGAGGGAGATCTACCCAGCAGCTTGCTCAAGGGGGCAAGCAAACATCCGGGTCAAAACCCTGAATCATTGCTTCCCCCTCTTCTGTTGCCCACTCCAGTGGGGGGAAGCATCCAACATTATCTAGTAAAGTGGCAAAACATAACCAAATGCCTGGGTACAAAATATAGTTCGCAATGGATATTGCCTGAGGTTTACCAGTCCTCCACCATCCATACCTCCAAAACCTCCCAGTTTCCAACTCTCACTGTTTTGATCAGAGGTCAACATCCTCTTACAAAAGCTGGCGGTGGAACCGGTTCCTTACAAACGAGGTATATGCATTTATTCCAGGTACTTTCTTATCAAGAAGAAAGAAAATAATTAATTCAGACCCATTCTTGAACTCAAAACAGCGAACAAGTGGATACATTGACAAAAGTTCCGTATGCGTTCATTACACCATAATTTATCCCCAGTTACACCAGGGAGATTGGCTCTGTTCCATCGACCTTTAAGATGCATACTTTCATATACCAATTGCCAGAAAGCATAGAATGTTCTTGAGGAGTCCGAGCCTGCACACCGCCACCAGCCTTCAATCCCCAGGGGGCACAGCACCAGGAGGTGCCTACGGGAAAGACTGCGCCCGGAGGCGCATAAACGTGCACGGGGCTCCCGCAGCACGGGAGTCCGAGTCTGAGCACCGTCACCAGCCGCACCAGCATCGGGGACTTCAATCCCCAGGGGGCACAGCGCCAGGAGGCGCCGACGGGAAAGACTGCGCCTGGAGGCGCATAAACGTCCATGGGGGCTCCCGCAGCGCGGATACCGAGCCTGCGCATTGCCACCACAGCACCAGCATTGGGGACTTCAATCCCCAGGTTGCACATCGCCAGGGGGCGCTTATGGGAAAGACTGCGCCCGGAGGCACATAAACGTGCACGGGGGCTCGCGCAGCGCGGGAGTCCAAGCCTGAGCACCGCCACCATCCGCACCAGCATCGGGGACTTCAATCATCAGGGGGCACAGCGGAAGGAGGCGCCTATGTGAAAGACTGCGCCCGGAGGTGCATAAATGTGCACTGGGGCTCCCACGGGGCGGGTGCGCCCGGGCCGCGCTTAGGCGAATCCCGGGCCAAGGGCGGGTCCGTCCACGCCCGAACGAGGCTGGGCTGGGCCCATCCTCTTGGTTGGTCCCTTTGCACCAGAGGCAATTAACGGGACGTAGCAGACCCGTCTTCACACAAGGGAGCCGGGTCCCTCACAAACCAGGCAAGAGGAAGCCCAGGACTGTGGTAAGCAGGTCGGAGAGCACCTGTTGATTGTATAACATTTTTTATTTGTGGTCGCTCTAGATCCCGACAGGTACTTGTGGGGATCAGATTAGTTCAACCATCCTTGATCATGGGCAAGAGAAAAGCAACAACCTCGGACCATTTGTCCAATAACAAAAGGGCCACTATTGACTCTTACCTAGCTAAAGCGGTGGGGGCAATCACACAGGAGATGGATAAGGCGGAGAGGAGATTGTCTATGGGTCTCACTGGCCCCGTAGTGCCTGAACCACCCACACAGGTGGATTTAGTAGAAGCAACTAACACTAGCCCCCCGGTTAACGTGACGGATATCACACTGGGAACCGCCACAGGGGCAGTGGGGCAAAAGAGAGGCGAACCAGGTACAAGTGTCTTATCTTCGGCCACTGTGGGCGAGGGTCAAGGGGCTTCCCAAGTTATGGACAACAAGGGCTCAGAGGAAGAGGTGTCACCAGCCCCCAAGAGATCACGCAAAGCGAAAAAGAAAAATGAGCCTACAAGGAGAATGGAGGCACCAAAACCCCTGTTCAGCCCGACTGATTTGGAGGACTTTTGGAACACGTTGAGGGGCACAATCAGGAACTTGATGACCGATCTGTTATCAAAGCTCTGGGACAAGTTGGAAAAAGGGTTAACAGACTCCAGAGAGACACTGGGGAAAGTGGAGAATTTGCTGAAAACCATCTCTAATGCTCCGCCCCAGAGTAGGGCCCATCTACAGGCAGTGTGCCCCAGTTTGCGAGGGCAATCTGAGCCAGGAAACTATCCACCAAACTTGAACAGGTCTCTGGGGACTGGGCCCCGATGTGTACCGGGGGATAAGGAGAAAGAGACGACTAACAGCCTTAATCCCCACATACAGGGTGTGGAGGGAGGTGGTAGGGGTGTGTAGATTCTCAGGACTAGCCCGCAATATATTGAGACACTCGGCTGAGTTCCCTGTTTATGCCTCAGATATTAAACCTCTCCCACTAGGTTTTTTATACAGGCCAGGTTCTATTGCCAGAGGAGCCAGTAATGTTATGCAGACAGAGGGGGGCGTTTTCATTGAGGAGGGGAGGAAGGGGTGTTCAAATACTTATGCCCCTTTGTTGGATCTTAATGACCTGGATTGACAAGGGGCGGCATTGAATACAGCCTAGTACTGTCAGTAGTGACTGACCCTCAAATTTAGACAGCTATGCCCTTGGGGGAACGACAGAGAGAGATTGTAGACCTTCCCACAAGTTACCCTAGCCAGAATCACCAAATAGGAATCCAAGGCGACAAGATAATATCGGCCGTGTTACCCAGTTCCCAGGGAGAAAGTGAGATTAATCTGATCTCCTGGAATGTGGCAGGGCTGGGCGCAAAATTCAGGGATGAAAGATGGATTCAAACCATAACCGCGTATAAGATCATTTGCCTACAAGAGATCTGGGAGGTGGAAAATATATTCTTTTTGGAGGGCTACAAGTCGTTCTTCCTACCTGCGGAAGGATCGAGATATGGGCGAGCTAAGGGTGGTCTAATTATATTTATTGCCCTTGATTTGTGTGGGCCAGTGAAACAACTAAACTGGAACTCTACAGTGGCGCTAGGTTTAAAATTGGTAATAGGAAGAATGAGACGATTCACAATAATTAATTTCTATAATGTCAAATATAGGAATTCGGGTTCGTCGAGTGTGAAGGAGCTAGCCGTGCTCTTAGATCAGCTGCAAAACACTGGGGCTACTTCTTCATGCATGAAAGCAGAAGAATGGCACATGGAGCACTCTGTAGAGGGTCAGGAATTAAATGCTCTTTTAAACACCTACGACCTAATGTTTACGCTTCAAAAGGCAGTAATACCACCCAATAGTCTTTATCCGCCCACCTATAAAGGTAAGGGTTGTGCTTCCACCATTGATTTTATTTTTGTGTCTTCGGCATCGACTTATATCATAACATCTTTCAGGACTATAGAAAGTCTCTTCAGTGATCATAACCCTCTGTCTCTGGGGATGCGGACACAGTGGCCGAAAATAGCCCAAAGCAGGAGGGTGGGAGGGACATTAAAGCCAACGGACCAGGGGAGGCGCCTGCGATGGTCACAGGTTGATAGTAATGTTTTTTATGTATCCCTTTTCAATGAGAGGCAACAGGAGATTCTGAAGTGTCTAGGGGATGTACTCAGATCTTTTGACACCATAGCAAAGTCAGTGAGAGCACTCCTAACTGTCCCAGTAGTCACTTCCCAATCAGATAGCCCAAGGTGGTTTGACAGGGAATGCTACCAAGCACTGAGGTTACTTAAAGCGGCTCTGAAAGAGACTCCCCGTAGTAGATCTAGGGTAGCCAATTGTCGCAACATTTATAAAAAAGTTCTAAAGGAACGGAGGTCTGCCCTATAAAAACAGGCTTGGGACGAACTGGTCGAGGCCAGTGACTTGAGAGATAGTTCTTTATTTTGGAGAGTTATTAATAGACCCTGCTTCTCAGAACCTGACAAACCATCCATATGTCACCACATCACACAAGATCAATGGAAGAGTCACTTCCAGTCAGTCTATAATTATGGGGAGGAATCTTATTGTAATAATGCCTGGGAGCTTCTCCCATGTGACTATTATATCGAATTTCAGCTACATGAGGTAATAACAGGTATAGAGGGATTGACCAATAACAAGGCGCCGGGCCCAGATGGGATTCCTCCAGACCTGTTTAGAAGGAACATCGAGGTGTGGGCTCCTATTTTAACCAGGGTTCTGAATGCGGCAGTGTCAACAGTCATGCCCCAGTCTTGGTCAACAGCCACTATCGTCCCTATCTACAAGAAGGGGGATAGGGATAATCCCAACTGCTATAGACCCATTTCGCTGAAAGACTCGACCGGTAAGGTCATGGGGCGGGTCATACTTAATAGGCTAGTGGAATGGGCAGATAAAAATCAAATTATCTCGGAGGTCCAATCCGGCTTCCGAGCAGGCAAATCTACAGTGGGTCAGTGCCTGAACCTCTACCTAGTGATAGCTAAATATACAATCGCTAAAGTGGGATCCATTTATTTAGGTTTTATGGATCTCACTGCAGCGTTTGACAGGGTGAACCGTAGTAAATTATGGGCCCTGTTAGACGAGTTGGGAGTAGAGCGCTCATTAATAAATGCCCTGATATCTTTATATGCCCATACCTCAGCTGCAGAACGTTTTACTCAAGACGGGGATCTCACCGATAGTTTCAAATGCTCAAGAGGGGTGCGGCAAGGCTGTATTCTAGCCCCTTTTTTATTTACGCTCTATATTAATGGGCTGGAGTATGGCTCACTGACATAATATCGACTACAAAAATATCGAATATACAAAATATCGGCGTCTAAATATCGACTACAATAATATCTACTACCTATACTTATTTATAAAATTACAAAAATATCGAGTACACAATATCGTAAATAAAAAATATCGTTCACCACAATATCGAAATGCTAAATATCGTTACATTAAATATCGTTTAAATTTTTATAACATACAACATTACAAAAATATCGAATACCAAAATATAGACATCAATAATATCGACTTTTTACAAATATCGACTTTATAAAAACTGCTCAATTAAATATATCTTTAGCACCAAATATAAATTCACATTATAAAACAATATAAAATACTTAAACAACATAATAAAATAATTTGCAAACACATCAATATATAAAACAATATATTTTGGCTAAACAAACATATTACAATAATTAAATATAAACTTTAAATATATAATACTTACATTATTTTACATTAAAAACAACATTTAAATTATTTACAAAAAGTAAAAAGATAAAATATTTACTTTCTACTAACAGTTTCTTAATTAGCGTTTCCCTTATATGGAAAGAAAGTGCCAAAACAATAAAAACAATTAACTTCCACGAATAAAACGCTTACATTTCAAAATACACCAATAACATAAAGCAACCAATTAAATAAACACTATATAAACATCAAACACATACATCTCTTTTACACTTAAAAACTACAACAAAGAAGAAGGTGAAACTGTGCCCAACTGTTTCCTGAAAGAAAACTTTCATTACTAAAATAGAAATTTAAAACTGCACTAAGTAAGTAAAACTGTTTTTAAAATATTACAATACTACTAACCTGCACCAAAAATTATTTCTAAAACCTAATTAACTATTCTTTCATTCCTTACTTTTATATCACCTCTACAGATATCCTACAAAGCCAGAAAATTATTTCAAAAATACTCACCAATAAAAAAACAATAAATGTAAGTATATTCTATTTTTGCCAAACAGACCTAAAAATATTTTCAAAACGTTACTCACTAATATATATTTTCTTTTTCACCTATCTCCTCTACAGCCAACAGCAAAAGCCTCCAAAATAATTCTACAACTACTAACAAAATAAAGACAACTAAAAAGTAAGTATATCATTTTCCATTATTAAACAACGTTAAATACCCACCCAAATAACCCTTTACCCCTAAAATGCCTATCATCTACAAACAATAGAATCAAATTATTAATATGTTTTTTCCTCTTCTCAACAGAAATTACATCAAGTAAATAGAAAAGAAAGCTTGAAATTATTTCCTAACCAATTTCATTTACATCAAACTAAACATTGTAAGTATATTCACTGAGATGTAACAGTATTTAATAAACATGTTGTATTTATTATATTAAAATATTTTCTTTTTGAATTTTCCCTAGCATAAAACAAAACAACATGACTGAAGGTGCAGAATTTGTAATGTCACAAAAAATAAAATGCTATTATGTTATATGGGGTATGTGTATACACAGGAGAAACAAATTGGCCTTAAAGTATTTTGGAAGTGTAGCAAATACTACTCTAACAAATGCTATGGAAGAGCTACAACTCAGGAAACCACTGTTATTTCTGTAAAAGAACATAATCACCCCCCAAACATAACAGAGATTGAGGTTAGAGATGCTCTTGAAAGTATAAAAGAAGCAAGCACTAGTACTGACAAAGCAACTACCCAAATACTAAAAGAGCAACTATTAAAATGACCTCAACATGCATCAGGACAATTACCGTCCATAGCTTCTTTAAAAAGAACAATTGCCAGACAAAAAAAGCTACCACAACTACTATACCTGCCCCTAAAACATTTGCAGAAGTAGTTATTCCACCAGAATTAAGCATTACTCACAGTAAAGAACCATTTATTTTTTTTGATAACAAATGCCCAGAAAAAAGAATAATTATGTTTGCTACTGCAAACAATTTACTTAAATTACAGAAATGTGACACCTGGATGATGGATGGAACTTTCAAAGTCTGTCCAAAACCATTTTACCAGCTGTACACAATACATGGATTATACCAACACTCAAATATTCCATTCATCTATGCACTATTACCAAATAAACAGCAAACTACGTACATTGATATACTAACTCAAATAAAAGAAGAAAGCAATAATTATTTTCCTTCAAAAATAATTATTGACTTTGAAATAGCCATGATAAATGCTATACTAAAAAATTATCCACACACAGCAATTCAGGGTTGCTATTATCATTTTAATCAGAGTCTCTGGAGACATCTACAGAAATCAACCCTAAGGGGCCCATTACGATACCAGGCGTAAAAGAATCCGCCAGGCATGGAAGCGGCAAAAATCCGCCCGCACACACCGTCTGAACACTGACCACGCCATTACGATTACACAAACCGAAAACCGCCATCGGCGGAAAAATCACACAAAATACCGCCCGCCATCGTCCGAGTCGGAGTCAAACCGCCCGCCACGGACGGAAACACGCACGACAACACAAAACCGCCCGCCCTCACGCCCGACACACCGCACGTGAGATTACGATCGCACCGCCATGAGCGCGGGAAAACTACAAATATACCGCCCGCCTGCGCAAACAACGCCGATGAGAATCGACACGGCAGAAGCCATGGCGCCCATGTCCCTGCACAGAAACCATCCGCTGACAAAAACAATCGCACACAACATGGCCAACAAGTCCACACAGCAAGGCACGCACAAATACACAAGCACAGTACACATCCCGAAAACACCCCCTGGACAAACAAAAACTACAAAGGCCAGAACCCCAGACACAACACACCTGAAAACAACAGACCATGAGGACACACCCACATAGGTAAGTACAAAAGCAGCACTCCCACAGACCACAACCCCTTGCAACATTGCAAACCAGAGAGGAGAGGAGAGGACACAGTGACACAGCAAGGACAGCAGCACACCACAGAAACGCACACATCACAACCACCACCACCACCACCACCAAACACCGGCACCACAAACCCCCTGCACATTACACAACACACACCGCACCAGCACCACAAACACCATGGCACCACAAAGAATGCCCAAGTTCACGCCCATTGAGCTGACGGTCATGGTCGACGAGATCATCAAGGTGCACCCACAAATCTATGGGAACATGGTCCAGCACACACCACTAGCCACCAGAAACAGAATGTGGAACCGGATCGTAGACCAGGTCAATGCAGTCGGGACCCTGCCCAGGAACAGAGTCGAAATAAACAAACGGTGGAATGACGTCAAGAGCCTGGTCAAGAAGAAGGAGACCAAGAACAGAGAGCTGGCAGCCGTCACTGGCGGAGGGAATCCCGCGCTCTTCAAGACCTTCAAAGCGTGGGAGGAGAAGGTGCGAGTCATCATACATCCCGAGATCCTCGCCGGATTAGCAGGGGGAGTGGAGGCTGGTAAGTACAAACTAATGTATACCAGCACACCGCTATGTACTCACATGCACTACCACCATGCCACAGCTCCCAGGGACAAACACCCCCATATCCAGCACACAATACACAACACATCACACACACATGCAACAGACACCACCACACACAGCCCAAACAGAACAACTGTAAGATGTGTGGGGACATGTGTACACTCAGCCAGCCACGTAACCACCAACAGGTCCCCAAATATGCCAGAAGCGCCACAACGAGCACCCACCACACCCATGTGTCCGCCACAGCTGCACTAACCGACAAGTAACAGGTAAGTGGCAGGAACACAAAGTGCAGTGGGTGGGAGGGTGGACAGCCCAAGTACAACACACACCAGGCCCCTAGTCCCACAGCACAGCAAGGAGGAGCATCCCCCACACCCCACAGCCACGTGTCAGCCACCGCAGTGCACAACGACAGCCGAAAGGTAGACATCACGGTCCACAGCAATCGGTGTCAGTGGGTGTCCAGCCACCACCACGACCCACAACACCCCCCACCCCCACAGACCTGCAACATGGAGCACCCCCCGCTTAGAACCATGTGGCATCCAGTACAGTGCACGCCCGAACAACCTGCAGGTGGGAAACTGGACAGGGCTGGATTACTGGAGTGCATGAGGACCGTAACACGACCAACACATGGGACATGTCACGTAGCAGACGAACACGCAGCACCGCCCACCGTCACGAACAAGTGAACAATGTGCACACGGACATGAACCACAGACTCACACCTCACATGACCCATCACAGACACAGCAACACCCAAGGAGCCACGTCTGCATGCACAAGCCACACTGAATATAGTACCACACGGCAGCCACTGTGCAACTCATCACACACAACCGAAACACCATTGAAGTCCTGTCCATGTAGCCCCTACTGCCTGTCAACCACACACCCCACAACTACGCCTATGTAAGACAAACAACACTAGACGCAACAGAGCGGAACAACATAAATGCACACGAACACCACTGAACCCATCAAACACACAGACACACCATGCACATACAACATACCATCCATCCCATCCGTCAGCCCCAGTCTCATGAAAGGCATGTCATCCGCACAGCTGCCACACATACAGCAGTCACGCTAAGATACATGCCCATGACCAACCATGTGCCAGAAGTCAATGAAGCGCACGCCACACTGTGATGCACATGGCACAGGGCAGCACGCACACCAAGGAGATGGGACAACTGCAATACGTTGGCTGGCACACAACCATCACTCACTCATAACGATGCGTCCAATGCCATGTCCAGTAATCACAACAGACAGCAAATATGCAGGCCATGTCAGGCATGCACACACCTCAGACCATGCACTGTCATGCTGCCACAACACATGTCACGTTCGGCACCCATGGCTCACAGCATGTACCCCAAAAGCATATTCCCTCCCAAATGTGAATCTGGGGCATGGCCCCCATGTTGCCATATGCGTTCCTAAGCGTTCCATTTGAACCCCAAAAGCATATTCCCTCCCAAATGCGAATCTGGGGCATGGCCCCCATGTTGCCATATGCGTTCCTAAGCGTTCCATTTGAACCCCAAAAGCATATTCCCTCCCAAATGCGAATCTGGGGCATGGCCCCCATGTTGCCATATGCGTTCCTAAGCGTTCCATTTGAACCCCAAAAGCATATTCCCTCCCAAATGCGAATCTGGGGCATGGCCCCCATGTTGCCATATGCGTTCCTAAGCGTTCCATTTGAACCCCAAAAGCATATTCCCTCCCAAATGCGAATCTGGGGCATGGCCCCCATGTTGCCATATGCGTTCCTAAGCGTTCCATTTGAACCCCAAAAGCATATTCCCTCCCAAATGCGAATCTGGGGCATGGCCCCCATGTTGCCATATGCGTTCCTAAGCGTCCCATTTGAACACCAAAAGCAAAGTACAAACCAGACCCAGGATGGGCCAGGAGCCTGCATACACCAGAGTCACAATAAGTAGGGGCACAGCAACACACCCATCGGCATGGCCAATCCGTCCCATGCCACATGTGCACAGCACACAGTCCCATTGCCAAGCACACACAACTACAAATGGTACAGCCACACACACGCCTCCGGGAAACCCATGTACGAGATTGCACGAACTGTGAATGTCAGACGACAAATACATACTTCGCCAGGTGCAACACAATAACAAATCTCATTCTCTCCACAGGTGACGAACTGCTGGATGCTGGGGATGGAGACAGCAGCCAGCACAGCCAGCCTACAAGCCCCCAACGAGGACACACGGATGTGGAGGATCTGTCCACCTCTTCGGACACGGACCACCAAGCAGGCCCATCTGGTGTGGCAGGGCCCAGCCGCTCCCCAGGACCCCTCCTACCCACCAACCCATCATCCAGGGCTGCTGAACATTCCCAGCCCCCTGCTGCCACTGTCGTTGCGGCCACACCCACGGTCATTGCGGCCACACCCACGGTCATTGCGGCCACTACCACTGCCGCAACCGCCACCATCGCCGCACCGACCACCACCGCCGCCACCACCACCACGTCTTCGCTGGCACCAGCCCCAGCGCAGGTGGTGGCCCGGCCGACTGGATCCACCCTGGGAGCCACAGCGAGGACCGTGGTGAGCAATGTGGCTAGTGGGCAGGCCGGTGGCAGCAGGACTGGTAGGAGGAGCAGGGTCAGGGAAACGCCAGCCTCCCTGGGAGCCATGCCCTGCCTCAAATGGCCAGAGTCCTTGGGGCCTATGAAGAGGCCCAAGGACAATGGGCCAGGTCAGCTACAGACACGCGTGAGGTGCTGGGGGTGCTGAGGTCCATGGACGCCCGTATGGGCCAACTCGTGGACCTCATGGGCCAGCTGGTGGTGGCGGTGAGGTCACAGCCAGGGACAGCATCTCCCCCTCCGCCACCACCTGCTGGGGCGCAGGGTCGAGCAGCAGTGTCCAGTTCCCCTGCGTCCACAGCCAGTGAGCACACCTCAACCACCAGCATGTCGCAAGCAGGCACCCCCTCGCAAACGTGGAAGGGGCCGTCCGAAGTGGAAACAGATCTCCCGGGAGGACTTCGCACGCTCCAGACGCAAGTGAGGCAGCCAGCCAGCCTTCCTTGACCACCCACTGCATTGACTTGGACTACGATCCCACTCCACACAGCCATCTGGATGGCATGTGTGTGTTGGACTATGGACATAGAACCAGTGGGTACACCCTGAGCATCACGCAGCCATGACCGACAGCTCATTGTCACTGCACGCACCACTTTTGTCATCACCTTACACACAATCACATGTCACAGTTTGAAATAAATGCACCTCTTACACAAACTGCTGTTTGTGCCCTGTGTTTTATTTGTACGGAATACAACGGCCACCTTGGGCGGAAAGGCACCTGATGCGTGGCATGGCAATGGAACCGGAGGGCCTGTAGGGACCTAGGGGTGGGAGACAGAACAGGAGCACATTCAATGAGTGTGTCACACACCCATCACACAGTACATGTCAACAACTACAAGCAATGTACACACATCGCACAGAGCAATAGGGCACAATGCCACAGCCACCAACAGTGGCATACAACCCTGGCCATGGTGCGTTGACACACAGCACGCAGTGAACAAACGGCCACCCTGACACAGCACACACACACCTGCACAGATACAGCCACATCAGCCGTCGTACATGGACACTCACCGTCAAGTGAAGTAGTGGGCGATGAGCTGCTGCCGCACATTACCAGCTTCCTCCTCTCCGCTGTCCTCCTCACTCGAGCTGTCCTGGTCTGCGGGCTGGGGCCCTGGTTGATCTCCGTCATCCACGATGAGGGGGATCTGCTTCCGAATGGCCAGATTGTGCAGCATGCAGCACGCCACCACTATCCGGCACACCTTCTGTGGGGAGTACGCCAGCGCACCCCCGGTGCGGTCCAGGCACCTGAACCTGGACTTGAGGAGGCCAAAGGTACGCTCGACCACACATCTGGTCCTCCCATGTGCCTCATTGTAGCGATCGTCTGCTGGGGTGCGAGGATTCCTCAATGGACTGAGCAGCCATGCCCCATTCGGGTACGCAGAGTCACCTGGGTGTGAGGGACACAGAGAACCGTTGCTATTCCAACTGGACAGGGGACAGCATCGCACAACCAGCACGCTACACCACTCCACATACTCACCGACAATACAGCCACGATCCTGTTGCAGATTGGACATCAGTCGTGGCAAGATGCTGTTGCGCATTATGTGTGCGTCATGGGCCGAGCCTGGGAACTTTGCACACACGTGGGTGATCACCATGTCCGCAAGGCACACCACTTGCACATTCAGGGAGTGCGTGTGCTTCCTGTTGCGGTACAGGTGCTCAGTGGCCTGTGGTGGAACAAGGCCAACATGTGTGCAGTCAATGGCTCCAACGACGTGTGGGATTCTGCCAAGGGCATAGAATGCACCCTTCACTGCCGCCAATTCACGAGTCCTGGGGAAGCGGATGTACCTGTTTCGGTACAGCATCATGGCTGCCAGTACATCCCTCAGCACCTTGCTGAACATGGGCTGGGACATCCCTCCTCCACTGCCCACTGTGTGCTGGAATGACCCAGTGGCGAAGAAATGCATGGCGGCC